>JAUESH010000039.1:19177652-19190057 GCA_032275165.1 Synergus magnus
CTTCCGATTCCGGTTATATAGCACCAATCAAAATGCGAGTAAAAATCTGTCTCAACTCTCCCTAGAGGATCTCTACCTAACCTAACGCTATAACCTATATATATAAATTCCCTCCTTTCCCACCAATGCCGTAATGTTTCCAAATGTTTCATTCATAAATAAACGGCCTAGGAACACGTTGTTGGTTTATATTGTGATATTTGAGCTATTTTTGTGAAGATTTATTTAAGATTTCATATGTAAAAAAGAGTATTGCTTATTCCTTCGTTAAATATCAGTCTCTTTTGAAACAAAAGTAAGTAAGTTTCCAAATCCCTGTCTTGGTGCTGGATTCAAATTCTAACCCTAAAATTTGTCATTTTACCGCATTTTACCCGCATGCATTTTACTATAATTTATAAGCATTAGAATAATATAACTATTTTTTCTCTACACAGTAATGTCTTTTTGAAATATAAGAGTATGGATGTCTAAAGAAAAAACTTCTAATTTTGTTACTTTTTTGGAATTCGAATTTTCAAGATAGAATTCGAACGCGTTTTATGCAAAAAGTATTTATATTAAAATAAGACAGTTTTCCACTTTATATTCATCCTAGGAATGTGACTATAGAAAGAAAAAATAATGAATTTTAAGCATTTTTGCGTAAAACGATGAATTCGTAATCTCACCTCAAAATTCAATCGTTTCATTTTATGGATTTTATGCGAAAAATCTTCAATTTAAACACTTTCTGACTTTATATTAAATACTTTTATTTCCAAGGCTGTCGGATTCATGATTTATTTTCAAAATTCGATTTCCTTATTTTACTCGATAAATATTATAATTAGACTAGCAAATTTATAAGCGCGCTATAGCAAACATTGCGTGGACAATTGATAACATTTACTATGCGTTTATAAATGTTGACCTCTTTACAAAAGTTGTAATAAATCAGCCAAAAAAATTGCTAATAAAAAAGATTCACTGCATTTTAAACATATTTTAATTGTGAGCATTTTTCCCATTCATGGTTTTTCACATGAGAATTATTTAAAAAGTTATGGACAGATAAAGGTCCAAAAACATGGTTATTTTATTTTTGAGATGTTGAACTACGTGTTTATTGCTAAAGTATTTGAAAAATGTATCAATTTATCAAATTATCTATCGGAAACACGAGATCAGTATCCTTTAAGTTTTGAATGATCCATTCATTGGCTTCTTTCTCCATCTCTTCAGTAAAGTATTCCTTCCAACCTCCTATTTTTCCTTCTCTCACAAAGGTTCCCTTTTGTGAAATAAGTTTCAAGTCACATAATACGTCACCATTAACCATCGGATTGCTTTTAAAATTTTTGAAACTCAAGTGGTCAACTAATTCTAGTAACTGATTTTCTCTGTATATCTTTCCCAAAAAATTGGCGATTTTTTTAACAGAAGAGAGCAAGTCCTAAAAATATTTTAATTAGTATTTTAATAAAAGCATTATAATAATTATGTGTATTTTAAATGTTATATATTGTTACAGCATGCAATTCTTCATAAAACATGAACAGGACATTAGGCTGATTTTTTACAGCCCATGCTTCTTTGACATGATCCCAATATGGACTCCAGATAACTAAAAAACAATTAATTGATTAAAAAATACTTTTCATGATTTCAAAATATTTTAAAGTTAATTTTATTTCATTCGAACCATTTTCAGAATATTTCAAAGGATTTCAAAACTCACTCATATTATTTTTGAAGTATCTCCAGAAAGTTGAAAAATCGCCAGTATATTTTAAAATTTCATCACCTTGGTGAAACAAAAACCAAGAAACTACTACATCTTTTGGATTTCTTGCAACATAGACAATCTAAAATAAGTATATGTTATAGAAAAACAATGAAATATACGATTTCTCTACGAAAAATATGCACACAAGTACCTTGCAGTCAGAATTTAAAACATTTGGCAAAAGACTGAGAGGCAAATGAGACTTGATAAATCTGGGTGAATTAAGAGTCTCTAAAGTTTGATAACCAGGTCTCGTCATATTTGTAGGGAGTTTGTTCGTCTCAAAATTGTTATTATCCAAATTTATAAGATTTTCCGTTGCTTTCGGATGATGTAGTAAGTTGATTCTATTTAGAAAAAACAAATTATAACAACAGTACTGATCAAGACGAACAAAATCCTATCATAAATTATGATTTACTCAAGAAATCTGAATCTTTCGAATAATTGCTTAGTTGTTGCTGTGTTAAAATCTAGGTTGTTGCTCAAAAGCCAAACCAGTTCACACATCCATGTCGTTCCTAGAACAAAAATATAAAAGGCGTACGACTAACGAATTAAAGAAAAAAGTTTAAAAAAATACTTATATAGAACAGATTAATTAATTACCTGATCTTGGATGAGTTATGACCCAAGTATCTGTAGATATGGCTTTAAAATTATAATAACCTTCCCTTTCTTTTACATATTTGAAAGGCAGAATCCATTTTTTTTCACCAACTTGAACCCAACCGGGTTTTTCACATCTAAACAGTTTAAAAAACTCCTTGTTTTTCTCTTCATCCAAAATAGTACAATTTGGCAGCACTGAATTCATTTTATAGAAAAATGAGTCACTGGAACAGTTTTCAAGTGAAACCTTTAAAATCTTTATTAAAAATTTTCACTCATTAATAGTAAAAATTATTAGTACAAATTTTCGCTTATCTTATCATAAATATTTATTTATGATAAGATAAAATTTATCAGACACCAACTCCGTCGGTAATGTTTTGGCGCTATAACAATTTAAATTTAAAATTAATAAACAGAGTAATCTGTCATTTTATAAATATATCAATAATAAAATGTTTTAAATTTCAAACAATAATTATGCAAATGTAGATAGTAATTATACATTTTTATGGTGAATTAACTTTTTACATTGACTCCAAAATCGTTTCATTCATAAAACTATGAAAAACTTATTTTACTACCATGATTTGAAAAATCTCTTTAAATTTCGTAAAATATATTGAAATTCCCTAAAATATTTATTGACGTGTTTCAGATTTGATGTCTGAAGCCTCATCATGGATAAAATTCTAAAGGATGATCGGTTTACTAACATTTTCAAAGATCCAAAATTCAGAAGAATTCCGAAGAATGAGCGGAAAGTCAAAATTGATAAACGATTTCAATCTATGTTTAACGATAAAAAATTTACAGTCAATTCTACCGTAGACAAAAGAGGAAAACCTAATGTCCAATCTTCGAGAGAAAATCTTAGGAAGTATTACAATTTATCTGACAGTGAAGAAGATAGTGACAAGGAACATAGTGAAAATGAAAAAGAAAATAGTGACAAGGAAGACACAGAGGAAACATTGATATTCAATGAAAAAGAGAATGAAAACCAATTGCGCATTGTAAAGGAGAACGAAAATACGAAAATATCTCATGATATCAAAAAGAAACTTAAAGATTTATCAGTTGATTATGCTCGAGGGGAAGGTCTGCTTATGTCAGACAGTTCTTCAGATGAAGAAAGTTCAGACGACAGTGGTAAGTTCATTTTTTCAATTCACCTTTTCCTAAATATCTAGAAATGAGTTATTTACGTTTGATTACGTTGAAAAAATAATTCTGTCCTAAAATCTGCTTCTTTGTTTCTTTCTTATTATCTTGATTAATTTGTTAAAGGCAGTGAAGAGGAGATTAATCACGACTGGGGTGAATTGGACAAGGATGCTCAAGAGACAGATGTAATAACTTATCGATTGGCTGCGTGTAATATGGACTGGGATAATATACGAGCAGTTGATATTATGGTATCTCTCCATTCTTTTCTACCTAGTGGAGGACTTATTCACTCTGTGACGGTAATTAATGCATTTATTAGTTTTTCATAATTTTAATCCAAACCTCAATCGTCAATTATAAATTAATTTTTAACAACATTTTATTGCAGATTTATCCCTCGGAATTCGGAATGAAACGAATGCAAGAGGAAGAAATTAATGGACCCACCGAATTAGTCGATAAATGTATGAGCGATCTTGATGATGAAGTATGTATTATAAAGTCCCTTGAAATCCTACAAAAGTCCATAAAATTTCATAGAGAATTTAAAGGATTTTAAGGAATTTAAAGGAATTTTAAAGATACTTTAAATTTATTAATGATTTTAAAGAATCTCAAGAGATTTCAAATGAGTTTAAAAAATTTCAAAGGATGACAAGAGATTTTTATTGATTTTGGAATTTCAAAATATTTTAAACGATTTCAACACATTCAGATGCATTGAGAAAAAACTTAAAATTTCATTATTTTTTTAAATTAAAAACTATTTTATCAGATTTACTTTTATGAGATATTAATCTAAAAAGTTTTTAATATTTATTAATCATAACCTTAATTATGATCCTAAAGCCATTGTTTATTCTTTAATCTCAACAGAATGAAGAAGGCTCAAGCTATCACATGGAGAAGTTAAGGCAATACCAATTAAACAGATTGAAGTACTACTATGCAGTTATTGTCTGCGATAGTCCAGAAACCGCGGACAAAATTTGGCACGAATGCCGTAATGTCGAATATGAGTCCACTGGCATTAAATATGACCTTCGATTTATACCCGATGATATGGACTTTGATCAGGTAAGAATAAATGAATATATTAAATATATATTAAATATTTAATCATAATACGTTTTGCGGAAACCGAAGAATTCGATACCTAACGTTAAAATTCAATATTTTTATTTTACACGAAGAGTATTAAAGTTTTAAATTCTTTCGCTATATACCAACACCCTTAATCTCTTATTTTGCAAAATACAGGCTCCGAAAGAAGTTTGTGATAAACTTCCAGACTTCTCAACGTACCAGCCAAGAATTTTTACGACTACAGCTTTGCAACAAGAAAAAGTTGAGTTGACTTGGGATGAAACTTGTTTCGAAAGAAAGGAACTTACTCGAAAATTAAACTCTGGAAAAATCGATGAAGTCCATGAAAATCATTTACAATCGTTATTAGCCTGTGAAACAAGTGAAGATGATTCTGGTATGTTTATTCTTTTTCAAATTTACAAATACGAGCTTCTAATTCTAATTCTTATTATTTTCTTTACAGATGAAGATGCTGATGTCAATGAAAATAAAGATGACCTAGATTCTGAAATTAAAGGAAACACTATTGAAAAATACAAACTTCTTCTGAAATCTATTGATGAAAAGGAGAAAGCAAAAAAAGAAAATGACGTGGAACTCGAATGCAGTTGGGGCATAAGTACTAACAGAAGTAATAAAAATGTAGTAAAAGATAAGAAAAGTAAAGCTGAAAATCTAACACCTTTTGAACAATATCTGGATAAGCGTAGAGAGAAGCGAAAAGCTAAGCGAAAGAGTAAGGTTTCAGAAAAATCAAGTGAGAATGATGTAACATCGGAAAGTGAAGATGATATACCGTCAGATATAGATATGAATGATCCATACTTTGCAGAAGAAGTAAAAACCTGTAAACCCAAAAGTAAACATTCCGATAAAAAGTTTAAAGCTTCAAGAGATAAAGAAGAAGATAACGCAGAACTTGAATTAGTTTTGATGGACAAAAATGAATATGAAAATAAAAATCACTTTAACATGAAAAAGATTGAAGAAAATGAATCGCTAACAAAAACAAAAAAGAAGCGATTGAAAAAACGAAATAAAGATTCGGTTGAGACTCAAAATGACGACTTTGAAATAAACGTCAAAGATCCGAGGTTTGAGGCATTATTTACATCGCATCATTTCAACATCGATCCTGCTGATCCTCATTTCCGTAAAACTAAGGCTACGGATTCTTTAGTTAGTGAAAAACTGAAAAGGAGAAATGTGATGATTGATGTCGTAAGTATTTTCAATATCCTATCATAAAAAAAATATGGCGATTATGTAAACATGTATTATTTAAAAAATTATAAGCTTTAATAAACATATTTTTTAACATATTTTGTTGCAGGAATCAACGTCTAAATCACAGCAGAATAAACATCAAATAAATCCAGAATTAACAGCTTTAGTAAAAACTGTAAAACGAAACACGGATAAGAATAAAAAAAGAATTCTGTAATTCTTTGCAAGTTCATTTCTGGTAAATGAAATGTGTTACAGCATTTACTTGAAGGCATTTTCACCTTAAAGATGAATCAACTCATTTTTTTGTTATAGTTTATAATTTATCTAATACGCGTTGAATAAATAAAATAAGTAACTATGCAAGAGGTGTTTATTTATTATTTTTTTCTTACTCGAGGAGGTTTTTTCTCGATTGATTCTTGATTGCAAACTGAAAATATTTAAGAAAGAATAATTATTTCAAATTCTTGAAAATTGTATATTTTCTAAATGAAAATAGAATGTAAGATCAACTAAAATTAGTTAAGAAGAATTTGAAACAATTCAAAAAAAATCAACCAAAGTCAATTGAATCTAAATAATTCAAAGGAATTCAAAAGTAATAAATAAAAATAATAATTTTCATGCATACAGAGATAGGAAAAACAAAGAATTAATTCGTATTTAAACTAAAGTAATTTACGTATATTCTGCTTTACATTTAAAGCAAATTTTTTCTTAAATTAAAGCTCAGATCATGAGAAAAAAAATTTTAGCTTACTTCTAAAGAACGGCGGAATTCAAACTAATAATTAATAAACTAAACACAAGACAGAAAAACAGCAAAGAAATAGATGAAACACAAGAATAAATAAAAAGTGATAAAAACTAGAGAAAAAATAAATATTTTTAAATGCCAAATCTTTCCTTTAACTGCATTTTTGTCACCCCAAATAGCCAATCTTTTTTCTTTCTTTTCATGTACAAGTAAATATTTTTAATTACAAAAATAAAAATTTTAGGGCACCAATGCTTTCGATTGCAGAAAATTTGAACTAAACCGAAAAAAACTAAAAAAAATTATTTGGAAATCTCTTTAAAATGATTACTTTCTTAAAAATAAGGGTGTTGAATTCAAGCTCTAACATCAAAATTCAATTTTTCAAATAATTTCCAAAAATAAAAAATTTGTTTGAATTCTTTAAAATCTGTTGAAATCCTCTAAATAATGTTGAAATCCCCTTTAAATTCAAATAAAAAAATAAAATAAAATCCCTTTAAATGTTTTGAATTCTCTGAAAAACTTTGGAGTCTTCTGCAGTGGAATTCCGATGCTACGAAAATTTCCGAATCCGAACGGACCTCTCTTTCTATCTAAAGGTGTTAAAAAGAGAGGTCCGTTCGGATTCGGAAATTTTCGTAGCATCGGAATCCCACTGCTGTACTCGCTGAAATTTCTTAAAAATTTGAACCCAACACCTTTAATTTCCTACTCATTGATCTCTATAAACAAATACTTGTCAGTTCGTCGACTTGACATCGTGAGATCTGTCAAACGTGATCACACTTTTTTTATATTGTACCATGTGTAACAATGTCTTCTCAATAATAATGGGGATTTTGTTTTTGAGAAAATTCGCAAATTCTGTGAAGACCTTGCCACAATCATTGTCACTGAGAATCAAGTTTACGTGAGGTGGCTTCAGTTTTTTTTCAAAAATGCACTTTAGATTCAAATTTACTTTGTTATTTCTATCTTTATTTCTCTGCAGAATCGTCTCAGAGATAAACGCTTCCTTCTCAAGCATACTGTAGCTAGGATCCAGAGAGAGAGATTTACACTTCCGGTCTCTCCACAGGCAGCTATCTCCCGTACAATGGAGCTCGATCTTCTGATTGCCTGTGGTGTGCACATCGGATTCAGCTTCAATCTTTTGTTGCTTTTGTTCCCGATCGAAAGAAGTGAGTTCGACTTTGAGTTTGAAGACTTTTTCAAAAGTGTTCTTTACTATGTTAAAAACTACTTCGTACCAATTTTCCCTTACGTATTTCTCTTTGTCTGGGATATCCGTGCGAGAATCGAAATCATCCGGTAGACCAGCTCTGCACATATTCATTGTAATTTGGATGACAACTTTTTTTGGCTTGCTTTTGGTTATCTCCGGCATAGTAGTGAACAAATTTAGAAACAACTGCGAACTGTTGCTCTGGAGTGCATTGTGACAAACTTCTGCCGAGACGGCGCAATGCTTCTGAAAAGCATCGAGGAGGACGTCGAAGACGTTTGCAGTGAAATTGTGATTGAGTTCGGTAGGGTCCTGTACGCACATCGGTTTTTGTACATTCAGTTCGTAGGCATTTTCTGTGTTCTTGACGTACTCCTTATACCTGTTAAGAGCAAAAAAAAATTAATATACCTGTTTTTATACATTTGCAATCATCACAGGTCGACACCTATTCACCTATTTTTCGCTTATTCTGGGAAATTGTCATCTTTCCACCTTTTTTCAATTTTTAATCTTTTGAAGTCTTTTGAAAACCTTTAAAAAAAATTTAAACCCCGTTAAATCCCTAGTAATTTATTAAAATCACTTAAAATATCTTAAAATATTTTAATTTCTTTAAAAGATGGGAAATTCCCAAAATAATTGAAATAAATGTAGGCGAAAAAAGATGATTACTCTAATTAAAAACTAAGGCATATAAAGTGTTTCAAATACCTTTCCATGCTTTCCGGGAGATTGTCTACGTCCTTAAAAATATCTTTTGAGTAGAAATTCCCATCTACAGGACAGATAATATTCTGCCGGAAGTTGAAATTCGCGTAAAAGTTAAAAAATCCATAAAGCAGCTCAGGAATCGTGCTCTCGTTCTCAGATGAAGGGTGCTGAAGAGTTTTATCGAAATTAACTTGCCAGCCCTCAATGATTTGTGGTTTACACGGCCTCTTTAAGTCTATCACGTTAGGTACAAGGTTGACATTCGGTTGTTGAAGATAGAAGATGAATAGCATTGCAAAAGCGTAGTTTGTTATCCTTCCTCCTCGGGTTTCAGTCGAAATATCGTAGTGTTTCGCCCAATATTTGATCACCATCATGAGTGGCTTGAGACGACTGTCGAACGATAGGTAGTGTTTGATGAGAAGACTATTATGAACACCTAAACTATTTCTGAAGGACAAGTCGCAAGAGATGTTCGTCGGTATGTGCCAGAATTTGATAATTGGCGTCTTAGCTTTGGGAATTGGTATAATTTTATTAAAAATGTTCGGCTTTCTAAATAAGAGCCTCTTTGCCTCTCCAAAGACTTTCCTGAAAGTCCATACATAAAGACGTTTGTCATCATCGTTGCTCACGGGCTCTCCTGTAATTATGATAAATAAGTTTTAGGTACATTTCTCGGAATTTCAAAACAATAAACTCTAGACATTTAAAAAAAAATTGAAAGTTGATGAAAGATTTTAAATGTTCAAAAAGATTTTAAATGATTGTAAGGAATTATTACGGATCCTAGGGGATTCAAATTTTTTTTACGCGTGCGTAAGAAATGCTACTTTGAACGTCTGTTTTGCAAGCGCAAAGTGACGAATTTCCCACTAGATGTCTATTTTCAAATTTTTTTTATTTTTTAACGCAAAAAATGTAAAAAAAAAAACAATAGAATCCTTTTATATAACTGCATAACCTATATAAACGTAGATAAACAGACGTTCAAAGTAGCATTTCTTACGCACTTTTAAAAAAAATAGTATGAGTAATGAGTGCGGGGTCACCGATTGTCTTCTCGTGCGGGTGTGTGCACTTGTGGGCAATCGGTGACTTCCCGCACTTATTACACAATCTACTAAGTATTTTGCAATACAAAATCTAGATTAGACATAATTTTTATAGAATTCTACAGGCTTCAAGAGATTTAAAAATATGGCAACCCATTTAATGGGAATTGCAATAGATTTATTTCTGCCATAATATTTGTACCTATGTCCATATAAATGTCTAAATCGCATTTCTTGAAACCAAGCCCAGTAACCGTTGAGCCAAATCTGTACGTTTTAGATTTGGGAAAACTTTGTTGAAATAAGCGATTCAAGTTCACGCAAACTGATTCATAGAGCGTCTCAATTTCAGTTTCACTAAGCGCAATTGCATTTAAAAACGAAGTTAGTTGTTCATCAAAACTATTCCCTTCTTCGAAAATTGGCTTGAGATTTTCGAAACTAATTTCATTCAGAGTCTCTCCAACATTTGCCTTTTTATTTATTTTTGAAACTGGGTCTGGAAAATAAAGATGTAAATCAATTATTACTAATATTTTTTTTTAGTAATAGTTGTACTTCGCAACATCCTTTGCAATGGGTACTTACTGTTTTGATCCACTTTCCTTGGTTTAACTTCTATTCTTGTTCCATTGAGTTGCAAATTCTTCGCGTTTAACAAAACATCTACAGGTTTACTGTAACAGAATGCATATTTGAATAAGTACGACTTAGGACGCTGTTGGGACATTTCTGAATTTCAGATACTCTTAAGGGCAATGGGTCTAAATTCTAACTTCTCAATTCGATTTCTTCATTTTAATTAATTAATCCTATCTATCCTATCATAAAAAAGAAGTTGCGATTAAATCGAAAATAGATTCTCGCAATCTCGAAATCTGAAGCCACATTTTCTCTGTACCTATTGGTAGGATTTGTATTCGCCGCCTGTACTTTAACTGATTTTAAGGAATTTTAAAGGAATTTAAAAATAATTCAGAAGAGTTTCAAGATTTTCGAGTAATTAAAAAATATTTTTAAGTATTTCAAGGGATTTTAAATAATATTAAAGAATTTCAAAGGATTTAAAAATATTTCCAAAGAATTTAAGGATTTTCAAGAGATTTCACAAAATTTAAAATGATTTTAAAGAATCTATAAAAAGATTTCGAAATATTTGATGGATTTTATAGATTTCCAGAGATTTCAAGAACTTCTTGTGGATTTTTAAATCACCTTTCAGAAATTCAAAAATTTGAAAGAATTTCATGGGATTTAAAATAATTCCGAAAATTTTAATCGATTTCACGTAATTTAAAGCTTTATTTAGAGATTCTAAAGGATTTATAAGATTGTAGATTTAACGGAATCATAATATTTTTTGGAATATGAAATAGTATATTTTTTGGAATTTCCACTTAAATTTTTTTTTAATTTATTAAAAAAAATTAGAATTACCTATCTCGAAATTGAATTATGCCGTAATTAAAATTCGGTCCAAACTTGTAGCTTTGCACTAAACCGAAATTTATAAGGTAGACCAAGAGGTCATTAGGGGAAAAGTGACATGGTCCCCACGTCACAAAAACTGAACGAGCAGCAATTCCTTTTTTGCGTTCCATTAGCTCCACATTTTTTAAATGTTTCTTGCCCTTAAGATGTCCTTGGAATGCGTAATCATCGAGCAAGTCCATATCACAAGCTTCGCAGTGCTTTGTCATGTTGATAATATTAAATTTTACAAAATCGCAGGATTAATCATATTTTTAAACCCTACTGCTCACGCAAGGATTTCTCCATTTCTGGTAATTACTTTCATAAAATATTTAGGATCTATAAATCCATTCGAATTTCCAGAACACAGGATGACACCATTCTCGGATTCGTAAAATTCTAAATTTTCGCTCTCAGCTTTTTCGAAATCTATGTAAATATAAATCTCTGCGTTATTTCTTAAACCGCAGTTAAAATTCAAGCCTTTCGCAAAATGTATGTGATTTCTGGTCATCCGAGACAATCCTTCGATTTTGATTCGCTCCCAGTTTAAGTAGTAGGTTCCGTGAACAATTTCGAATGTGGGATTCTTCACGATTTTCAGACTCAGTTGATCAACATTTGAAATTGAGTGACCCTGGTTTGCTTTTATTTTTAGCTCTCCATCTACAGATTTCAATGTGAATCTCTTTTTGTCATTGCTTGCTACGACGTATTCAATGTCATGGAGTGTCCAACCTTTTAGAACATTTGTTAGTAGATCTGTGACTTTGATGTAGCCGTCCGGTTCAATGTTAAGGCCTTGTTTTACTGCTCCATGACGCAAAATGTAGGAGAGTTTTTTGCTTAATCGTGTTAGGTTGTCTGCGCTAGCCTAAAAAGAAAAAATCGTTGTAGTAGTACAAATTTATATACGTCTTCAAAAACCTTTTATTAGCTTAAGGGCGTTGGATCCAAGTTCTAACTTCAAAATTTAACAATATTTAAAGACACTTTGAATGATTTAAAATAATTTTAAGTGATTTTAAGATTTTCGAAAAAACTAAAAATTTGTAATTCTTCGAGATAAAATCTTTAAAGCCTTTAAAATATGTAGCTTATGATTGTTATAAGACTTAGCTTTAAAAATATTTTTTGTTAAAACAAAAAACTAAAATTGTTCCCCTTCCTTCTCTAAAACACAAAAGTTACAAGTACTTTTCGTTTTCCATTTTTCGTAAGTGTGTACTTAACAGTGTGCTCAGATTGGAAACGACGACCACGCGCACACAATTACAGGTCTATGTCCGTGTGAAAAGAGTAGGGGGTC
>JAUESH010000039.1:19190157-19210042 GCA_032275165.1 Synergus magnus
CATATGGTATGGTCCGTATGTAAGATGACCAAATTCTTGATCCAAGAATTTTTTTCTTGATCCAAGTATTTTTTTTTTTACGTGTAGAAACGCGCAGCATCACTCGTTCTCATTTCGACAGTAGTCTCTGAACTGCCAACTTGGTTTTTTTTTGTTGCTCGCGTAGTCATTTACTTGCTGAGAATGCTTTTTCCAAGAGAAGTTCTTTAACATCCTGTTCAACGATTCAGCCGGTAAAGTTCTTTTGTTTCTTGGTAGAAAACCTCTATGCACATAACTAATAATTTGGAGTATATCTTGTGTTAATCTCGTTGCGTTTCGCCGAATTCAGATAAAATAAGTCTTGAGCACGTGGACACAGAGTTTCTCTTGCCTTATAATTATTGATTGATACTATCTTGTTAATTTGAATTGCTTTATTCTGTTTTTTGATTCTCACGATTTGTTGATTTTTATATATATTTTGCCCTTTATTGCTGACGTTATTCCCAATTTTTCTAAACATGTGAATCCCATTTCGTATTGATTTTCCCCTTTTGTTGTAATTCGCAGAGTCCCCCCTTTCTTTATTATAGTTAGAATTAACCTAAAAATTTAATTATGTCAAATTTTAATTTATTTCTTTTGAGTCATGGAATGTAGTCGAGTGAGCACTAACATTAATTGTTAGTTATTAGATTTTAATTTCTTTTGTTATTTGAGAACACTGATTTGGTTTTCGATTTATCTATGTTAAATTGTTGGTAGTTTTTCTTTTGAGAATCGATTTATTTTATATGAAACTCCAACCTTTTGGATTATATCGATTCGTACATTTTGAATAAATACCATATGAAATTCTTTTTATGCAAATTCCTTGAGTAGTTATTTCTAGAAACCTTCAGCGAGAGAACCACCCCCTCTACCAAAATGCATTGAGCCGAGTTAGTCGAGTCAAATTCCGGTACACTATGTTTTGAGATTGTAATTACCTTGTGTTGAAATATCTTACGTTGAATATCTTATCTTACGTTAATTGAATTTGTTGACCGAGAAAGTCCTAATTTAATTTAATAATTGGTTGGCCAAGAAAGCCCTGATTATTATTATATCTCACGTTAAATTCAATAATCGGTTGGCCAAGAAAGCCCCGATTATCAATAATCTTACGTTACGTTTAAAAACTATCTTACGTTGAATTATGTTTTGTTGAGTTAAGTTGATCTACAGATCCTCTAGGGAGAGTTGAGACAGATTTCCCCCTCCACTGAGCTTTTATATAACCGGAATCGTAAGTTACCGCATAAGCGCCTAAAATTTGAATGGTTGATATATTTCGTGAAGGTAAATTTTATAAAAAACTTAAGGTTTTGTATAATTCTGAGATTGAATTTTAATGTATTTTATTATCAGTTGTCATTTTCGTGTTTTTACCATTTTTCGATATAATAAAATTGCGTTCTGAAGTAGTGTGCTACAAGAGTGCTTGACTGAGGTTATGTTAACCAAAGTGCTGCGTTTATACCCATGTGTTTATATCGTACCGTGCAAGAAAAAATAAATCAGATAAATAATAGATTTTATTTTGAAAAGAAAATGGTGATTTGTTGTATTTTATACTGCAAAAATAAAAATGGTTGCGGAAAAGGCTTGCACTCGAAGTCTTTTCCAAAGGATCCCACCTTCACAAATTATGGTTGGAAAAAATCAATCGTAAAGATTGGACACCACGTTCAGATGCACGTGTTTTTGAGGTAAAGTCAACAAAATAAAAGTAGGGGAGAGCGGGGCTAGTTGGCCGAGTTACATTCTCGGAATTTTTGTAGCTTTTCTGTCTTGACTTTTCGGAAAAAGCATATTTTTACATTAAAGGTATAATCCTTGGCTATATATCCTAATTTGTTCATACTTAAAAAAAAATTCGGGAGAGATTGGTGAACGATCAAACACGACGCGTACAACAGACCGAATATAGTTCAACAAATTTATATTTATTAATATTAACGTATTTTACATACGAGGAAGGAATAAAAGGATAATTATAAAAGTCGTAACAGAATATTTTTTTGGTTTTTTGCTAAAAAATTTTTTTTTTTTGTATGAAAATGTTAGAAAGAGGCTAGAAAGAGGTTAGAAATGGGGCTTTTGGAGCGCGTTGATGACCTATTTTACTCGACAACTCGGCCAACGTTGCCCCACATACAACACGGCCAACATGCCCCACCCGCTGATCCCGAAAAAATGTAAATTTTACGAATACTAAAAGTTAGGTTACCCTCGAAAGCAATATACCATTTTTTAGGTTCACGGATGCTCTTTCAAAAAATATAACGTTTGTCCAATTCAGGTTAAAATAGATCAAACCAAGTAGAAAAGATTACAACTTACGAAATTTACTCACCAGCGTCAAAAACAGAAAAAATGGAATAGCTTCAAAACGTCACATCGAAAACGCTTGTAAACACACTGGAATATACGGTTCACGTGAATAAACAGTTAACAACACAAATGGAGCCACAAACACTGTTTGCATTTTTAAAAAGTGCACTCGGCCAACATGCACCCTCGGCCAACTAGCCCCGCTCTCCCCTATAATTTTTATATTTTATGCCATTTTTATGATTGTAATTATATTTATATTTTATGCATGTACGTATCTAACCTAGGTATGTATCTTTTATTTATGCAGTTATAAGTAGCTTGTGGCTACCTATTTCTAAAGACTGGAATTGTTAGGATGTGGTCTCTTGCTGTGGGGGGGTGAAGCAAAAAACAACACCATTGTAATTAATAACAATCAACACTTTAATGTCACAATTTAATAGGGGGAAAACCATAGGCCTATCTCTTTTTAACACTGTTCGACGAACGAGTTGAATTCGGCGGTTCTTTGGAAAAACTCGGCGACGGTTGGGAAAAATGACTTGTCCAAGTGAGTAGCGTCGGAATCCGGCGTCTGGCAGCGTGGCTGACAACAATGACTGGAGCGGTGGCCAACAGCACGTCTAAGTGCCACAAGAGAGCGAACCAGACTGAGCGAGTGGACGCTTCGCCTTCGCTGTGTAGGGAATTACCATTGTCATAAATTTACCATCGAGTTTCCCATCGCATATATTTTATATACTCCGTGCCGAAGGGTTGACTCTCTAGTCATCCCCACTCTTCATGTTCTCGGCACCGCCATATTGTCCCGTACACTTGGTGACGGGCAGCCGGAGGAGTACGACGTGTTCTCGACTGTGCGTGCAATGCACTGTCTTACAATAAAATCTATCTTGTGACTAAACTGTGGTGTGAACTTATTTCTAGACCTAGACCAGTTTAGTAAATAAATAATTAATTGCGACACCCATCATCGCAATATTGGTGACCCCGACGTTTGATTGAGTCACGCAACAATTCTGATACGGGCACATCATCGCAATATTGGTGACCCCGACAACTGAACTCAACGCATCCTTCTGAAGAAAAATCCACAGTGAGGAGAGAAGTAGTGAAAGGACGCTGGACGAGTCCACTTTCACTTTTCGATCAAAATCCACCTTTGTCGCACTCCGGTCTGCCCACAAATATCTTTGCAACATCGTTGCGTCACCAAGTGCCAAACATCCTGGATTCTGGACCACCATCTCGCCTGAGCCAATTTTTTGCCGCCAACATAATTTTTGGAGCCAAGCTGAAAATTTCGAGAAGGACGCTAACTCCATCTTGGACTCTATCCATGCCAAGCGGCCTCAACGAACACGAGGGACGCCTCGATTTTCCGAAGTTCATCTATCGGCATCGCTTTGGATTTTGGGAATTTCCTTCTCCAAATTTTATTTTCAATAAAAAAAGCAATGTAAGTATTGACTTTTAACATATTTCCAACTTTGTTAAATGAAACTCCAAAATTTTTCGCCACGCGGCAAGCAGCTTCACATCTTGCTTTCCTGCTTTAACTCATAGGCTCATTTTAATTTTCTACAACAATTTTAATTTGCAATTTTACTCCAAAAATCTTCTAAAAAATTGTATAAAAGCATATTTTAGTCCAAATCCAAAAGGGTGCGCATCGCATTCATCTAGACTTGCCTGAAGGGTCCACTGACCCTCGCGTTCTGTCCGCCACACCATTAGGGTGACTCTCTTTAAAAATTATTTCGGAGAAACTGTAGAAATTGACGCAAGGGTTCCTAATTCACACTCGAATCTCAAAACGAGTAGGAATTAGAAATCTTGTCATTGGGCACCGGGCTCATGAGAAAATTCTCTGGGAAGGGCGTTAGGATTTAATCGCCTTCGTGCCTTCCGGTTCAAAGCCATCAGTGACTATTTTCGCGTGACCTCAGTGACAATACGCGAAGCGTGGGAGAGGAAAACCTTGTTGTGTACTTCGTATATGTGCGAATGTGTGTGACAAGTTTCCAAAGACTCGAGTTGTCATTTTGTGCAACGACTGATTTTGCTACAGCCCAGTAGGAAAGAATCGGACTTGCCTAGAGCCACTCTGTTTCCTTCCTAATGGTAGGATAAGGATTTAAGAATAAAATTCGGTGAAGTATCACTCTTTTATTCATTAGGATATAAGTAACTTGTTTCAATTCTTTTTCTTCAGACCAACGAACACTTGTAATTTCTTTTGGGGAACCACATTTGTCAATTCAAATCTGGGGGTTTCAGAATATATTCCTGATTTTTCTTATTTGTAAATCCTGTGTAAGCATTTATTTTTTTTTTCCTCTCCTAAAACATGTGCAAACCATCCTAACCAGGAGGCGATTACTTATCCCGCAAAACAATCTGGGATTCGGATTTTTAGTTCGAGTCTCTCTTTTTTGTAACTCTCCGACCAGCCTACTATCAATTGGATTTTCTCTCTCTTGACAGGACTTTCTTGTAAATTCAATTTTTTTTGGTTCGTTACACAATCTTTTATTTTTGCTCATACATTATTCTAAATTTTCATCGAGTTTCCCATATTTTCTTTTTGGCAAAATAACATCAATTCTTCCCAAGGTGAACTTTTCCGCAATGTCGAAATCCTTTTGCGATCATTCCGCGAATTTATGCAGATCTCAATGTGTCTATCTCAAATCAACTAAGTTCTCAACTAAAATTTAATTTTTGAATAACATTCAATATTTTTCTTTATCAAAAATTAAACATTATTTTTGCTCAGAATAGCATCTCTGCACAATCTTCCGTCACATCATGTAAATATTCCATCCTGTTATTGAATCAAAAAACTGAGCGTCTACAGTCATTTTTGCATCTCAATTTCCCAACTCTCAAATATTTTGCATCACTTTCGGAGATTTCTCACAATGTCTATTCTTTAGCAACAAATTAAATTAATTTTCAACATGAGCACACAAACTTTCTTATCGACAAATCGCATTTCAATTATCAATTTAAATTAATCTCGTTATTCATACATTTTATATTTCAACATTTCAGCAAATTGCAATGCGTCAACAAACTTTTCTTTTTACAAACAACTACAAAGCCGCGCATATCAGACTTTAACTTTTTCACATTATCAATTTTATATTCAAAGTATAACTTTTCTTTCAGCAATAAAGAAACATTAGTATTATCAAGAACACTTTTGAATTACTTTTGTTCGAAACTTATCAACCTCAAATCATTTAAATAACTATTCGTCTAATTATATCAAAAGAAACATGCTTTTCAACAAATTGCAATTTTTCCTCAAAACTTTTTAATTAGTTGCATTTGAACGCTACACACATTGCGCATCGCAACAATTTAAATACACGGCAGGTCACGGAATCATCTCACCGGGATTTGATATAGTTTTCACTTTACTCATTCCGGAAGAATCCACCTTGCCAGAGGAATTGCATTTAACTTAACTTCTTTCTCGCATTCTATCGATGTTCAGAACTGCATGAGAGGTTTCCCGAGTGATCGCACACTGGTCTGCTCGAGTAATCAAACATATGTCATGATGTTGGCGATTCGACGGAAAACTCCGATCGCGACGATATCTGGCACATTTCTAACAATAGAAATCGATGTAAAACTCTTGCTTCGCGCTTGAGCCCGTCGATTCAAATCTTTTCCATCTTTCGAAAAGGGGGGAAGCGAATCACAGCCTTCAGTTGTTCTCGACAGCTGTTTACCCCCCGACGAATAGCTTAACTTCACATTCTCTTACAATTACGTAATAACAACAATCTTCTTTTCTAACAATTTCAATATCAATTTAAACTCAGTTATGCGAACCCAGTGATACATTTTCAACTTTTATTTAAAAAACGTCACGAGATCACGTCTTTAATAGAAACTCACTTATCTACCAACTTTACATCTTACCAAGTAATTCACAATGTGCAGCGAAATACTGGACTATGTATAATTATCGTTATGATGTTCTACGCTAGACTATTTACCTCTGTAAATATTGTAAATATGTATATATCTTCGACTTAGTCTAAGTAGATTCATCAATTTTCAAAGAATTTATGTCTAACGACAATGTTACCTAAAATTTTTTTTCTACGACTCATGCTGTACATCGAACTTTAGAAGATATCAGTTTAAACGAAAATCTTCACTCTATTGTCAATCTTCGCTCAAACTAGGGGGGGAGTACTGTAGGGTGACGGGCAGCCGGAGGAGTACGACGTGTTCTCGACTGTGCGTGCAATGCACATGTCTCTAATAAATTATCTGTGACTAAACTGTGATGTGAACTTATTTCTAGACCTAGACCAGTCTAGTAAATAAATAATTAATTGCGACACCCATCATCGCAATAGCTGCATAGCGACAGCGTCTCCCGCTCAGGTCACGTGATCGCAGGGGCGGATATATTATTTACAGTTAGGGGGGCCTTTGTAATACCGTTACACAGTATTATTTTCAGTATATTGCAATATACGCGTGTTCAAAAGTAAGTATTATTCACTTTATTATTCACTTAACATTAATTAATATTTGTGCGATCACTTTTCTCGTGATTTTCTATTAAATTAAAAAATTCGATTTGAATATCGCGCGTATTTTAGAACTTCCGCTTCTGGTTATATAGCACCAATCAAAATGCGAGTAACTCTGTCTCAACTTTTCCTAGAGGATCTCTAAGTTGATCTAAGAAAGATATGGCGCCCAAAGCATACCGAAGGTATATTATTATCCTACCTTGAAAAATAATAATATCACATTAGATTCTTTGTTTATGATCGTGATTTCATGGCAGAAGTATTGATACACAAGATTTTTTTATACAACTTCTGCATCCCACTATCACAAAAATTTCGTTCATCTAACCACAAGGCCTGGAATGTCATCAGTACATTTTGAAACGTCAAAATTAAAAAGCGCCGTAGATTTTGAAAAAATTGAAGGGAGGTGAGAGTGAAGTGAAGTTACGTAATTGACCCCCACGGTGTCCCATGTCTAACTGTCCGGACCTATATGGCTGTATAGGGAAGAAATAAACAAATCGAAATTTCCTTTGGCAAAAATGCATTGAAATTTTAGTTTTTAAGTTATGCAATGATGAAGCTGCACCAATCAGGGGCACCACTTGAGTGCGTGAGCGAGAGGCCAACGTTGTGTTAGTACCTACAAGAGAGGCAGAAAACTGTTTTAAACTTTTCATTTTGAATTTTTAAAAAAGTTGCATCCGACGTAATTTCATGCTAAATAGAAGGAAGAAATATTTATCTAAAAAGACCCGAGTGGAAAATTGTCATAGCGCTGTACGGTTTCTGTGCATTTCGCCTTGAGTCTATATAGGTGCGACACAAACTGACTGATCTAGTTAACCAACATAAAACCTAGATTTAAAATTAAATATTGTTTTTTTAATTATATAAATAATTGGTATACATACTGTCACGTGGTACGTTTATACGACGCACATTTATGAATTGCCTATTCTTTCACGTTAAGCACAGAGTCACCACGGTTGTTTGCATGCAACCAATCAGCTGATTGGAGCACATGAGCTCTCACACAATCAGCTGACTAACAACAACAATCCGTATTCGGAGAAAAACCATATTCATAATTTCACACACTCACACCGTTCGTTTCTTATTTTTGTTACATAACTAACTCTGAGTCATAGGGGCTCAGAGCAACCACACACTCGCTCGACATTTCCATTCCGCATCGCCAAGGGCCCGAAGAGGATCCTGGTCAAAGTGCATGGATGTGATTCCCATGCACACAAATGACCAGGAAGATGACATCAGTTCTAGCTGTCATTTCAACATCATATTAGCCGGCTGGCTATCAGTTGAGGTACACCTGGCGCCATCTCTGAACCGAGCGCATTACCAGGGTTACCGATCGTCAGCGATTATCACTAAAGCTTGTAACGAACCAGTTAAAATATTTTTGGTGTTTCGAGTTCAAAATAATGATTTAAAAATTTTTAAGCTAGTCGGAGAGTTACGAGAAAAGAAAGAATTGAAAAAAAAATCTGTATTTAAAGTTCAATCCTTAAATTATTTTTGTGGGATGGTAAATTACCTATTCTCATCCGAGGACGATTTGCGTCTTATGGGAAATAAATAAGGACCACAGGATATACAACAAACAAAAAACAAGACATATATTCTGTCAACCCCCGTATACAATAAAATATTAAAGTCCCCTTTTCACGAAAATACGATTAATTAACATTGTCGATTAAAAATTTAATCGAGGCATGATATAAAGTGGGATCGAAAGAAATAATATCGTTGTATAGAACAAAAAATAAAACAATAAAATTGGAGCGATACTGTTTTGCTTACCAGCTAGTTGTCCTTAAATTCTACCTCTAGGGATGAAACGAAGTGGCTCGGAGCTAATCCGATTCGTCCTTATTGGGCTGTACTCGAGTTGGAGTCATCACAAAGTGATAACTTTTAGTCCTTAGAAATTAATCTGGATACACGCACACATATATCGTCGCACAGATATAATTTCCACTTCCACGCTTCGCTGAAAGTCACTAGGATAACGCGGCAATGCCCTCAGATGGCTTCGAACCGGAAGGAGAGAAGATAATTAAATCATAACTCCCTTTCCCTGGAGATTTCCACGTGATCCCGGATCACAATTTTTAAGAATTCGGATTCCCACTCGTTTTAAGATTCGAGTTTGAATCAGAATTCTCCGCTTTCGTTAATTGAAGGGTGAGTCGAGGGCAGGGAACCTCAGAATGAGATCCCTGAACCTGAGAGCCGCTTCCGTACGAGGATACGCGAAGTGCCCGATACACGACCACCTAATTTTGTTTGCCGAAAATTAATAAAGGAAGAAATGCGCACCGTTTTGATGCTGTGGATGCACTACCACCAAAACTTCACCTTTTTCACTTAAAGGGAAACACTAAAATAGTGTGGCGGGCGGAATTAAAGTTGACGTTTTGTCAACCTTCCGGCGGCCTAAAATCATCCGGGTAAGTACCGTTAAAAACGTATAGAGTTATGCTATACTGGGTATATTGTCACCTCTCCCAGGAGGATTTTATTCTCAAAGCGTATTCAATTTGGAAAATTAACGTCTCCTCGTTCGTGTCGAACCGGCTGCAGATTCTTTAAGCAGAGATTTTCTAGGTTCCCTATCCTCGTTGCATTTACCACTGCGTACCTATTCACGAGTTACCCAGAAATCGCGGAGTGATATAAGGATCAACTCGCGGAAACTGTGCTGGAGAGACCGAACGATTTTTCGAGACGGGCGTCGATTTTTCCGAAGTTTAAAATCGGAAGACTTTTTAATCCGAAGAAGAAGCTCGTCAAACTGCCTTGATTATTTCTGCACGATGCCCGTCGTAGGTACGCTTTCGGTAGGTTTGGAGGGAAATTTTGATGTATCAGGAAAGTTTTCTTGGTGGAAACGATGTGGCGCGACTTGCGAAATCAAGGGGCAAAGGACTTCTGACCGATGCCCACGTGCTGGGATTTGCAAAATTGCAATAAAGGCGGCCTTCTCTATTCATCATGCGTGTGAACAGGAAATTCGTCAGGAATTTTGTTGGTTGCACAAATCGTTAGCAATTCGCAATACCAATCGATTTTGGATTAAAAGCATAATTGCAAATTCTATTTTTCAATTCAACTAAAGTTGAATATATATTACATAGAATGTATCTGGCCTGTACGAATTGTTCATAATAATTGAGATGAGAAATTTTATAAGCTCTAAAAAAAATGCTGCTTATGAATGTAGGTCAGAAATCTTAAGATATGAATGCGGAAGGACGAAATGGAGAAACGGAAGGTCGTACAGGAGGGACGGGAGGTGAAAACAAACCGATAGCGCGCCTCCGAGTTGCATGCATACATCTACGATCAAGCTAATGTGTGTGCTCGTCTATGACGGTCACGCGCCCGGCTAGCGATGAATCGGTCGAGTCTTGCGACATGACGCATATGTGTGAGTGCGACCAGGGCAAATGCTTGTTTCCATGATTCATTTTTGTGCTTTTCATTCGTAGCACACGTGTCGAGTAATTTAATAATTAAAATTTTCTAATTTTTTAAGATTAATCATAATTTGCCCTATACATTATACGCCATGGGTTCCTTATGATAATTATTATTTCAGCATTTGTCATAAAATGTTCCTAATTGTGAAATAATTAGAGGCGAAAAATTCGGTTCTCAATCGTGGCTTGCCTTATTTCAACATTACCGAGGTGTCACGTTGACAGCTCGGATTACCAATGCCGGTGGCCTCAAGGAAATATCTCTTGGTTTATTAACCTTTGATTCGGAATTTTCTTAATTGCGAAATTTGTCGTTCTGCTGTTGTATCGAAAACTAATGCTTTAACACAATCTTGGAGACCCCACTCAACAAGAATTTCACAAACAGCAGATGCCTGATCTTTTCCAGTCCCAGATTGCAGTACAGGCACTCCAAGAAGTTGTTCAGCATCGCCATTCGAAAGAATCACAGAAAGTCGATCAACGGTCTCCTTGCCTGTTAACGCTGGCAGTAACTTACCATCCCAGTGCACGAGAGCAGCTTCCAATTTCGTGTTCATGAACTGCTCTTTAATTACAGTTGCCTTTTTTGCACGTATTTTTTCTCTTGTAATATGAATGGACGACCTGTTGATGACAAAATCCTGCACATCATGGCCTAGTGCCTCGGTAGTTGCAATCAGAATATGAACTGCATCCCTGTCACTGATTTTACATTTATCTAAGGCCGCAGCAAGCTTAGGAGTCACTAGTGTACGGGCTCCCTCTTGCCCGTTTTGCTATTGGTGATAAAAATTCCAATTCTGTATCTTCTGAGAGACGAGGTTGTACCATAATATTATCAGTGGATTTTCCAGCAACTGATACATTTATATCTGTACTTGATTCCAAACTGCTGGCGCTTGTAGATGACGTCAATTCGGCAGTTTCAGCTTTAAAAGAAAAAGAAGAGATTCAATGATGCAAAATTAAATTAAAAAACTGAAATGTGAAAAAATTAGGAGTATTGCAAATTGCATGATTGAAATTTTTTTATACATTACTCACTTAGTTGTTCAATTTCAAGATCGCTTCGCTCTTTTCTCATCAACGCTGCCTCTTCTCGTTCTGCAATTTTTCTTTCTCTTATAACTTCCTTGTAATCGACTCCGAAGATGAACCCTTGTCGACCCTTTAACCTTTGATTCATTAAAAAATGCTTATCTTCTTCTATAGTCATATTTTCCAAAGTGTTAGCATGTGCAATGTCGAAAAGATCCTCGAGCTTCGATTTGTCTTCTTTTTTCTTATGAGCCTCCGATGTTCTCCCAGCGTGTTTTTGTAATTGCCTCCATTCTTGGTACAAAGATTCTAATTTTGGGATGCAGTTTCTTATTTCCTGAGTTGGAATTCGTGCTTTTTCCCAAAAAATAATAACCTCCTGCAATGCTGGTTTGGCACTTTCGCGTAAACTTAACTTCACCACACGAAGATTGAAAAATAATACACTTAAAACGTCTTTATTTGATGGCAGTTTATTTCCACTTATTTTATTCCAGTAATGTCCAAGTAAATAAATTTTTTCACGTAATAGACGGGCAGAAAACATTCTGACATGAAAATTTGTTTTGACTCGTCCGATATCCGAAAGAGAACTGCGTCAGGTATGTGGCTGGGTGGTTGACTGTGGGCTGGGATCATGGGTCCTTTAGATTTTAGAAGAACATCTGCTCAGTACAACTATATTACTACATTAGTATTAGTACCTCTTGGTAGCGCTTGGACAAGAATACTCAGGAAACAGGGAAGGACACAGATAGACTAAAAGCAAAAAAGTGCTACGTGCTTTATGGAAGACTCCTAGACTATACTCTACTAGAGTACTTGGAGTAGCTTTATTCGTGGCATACTTTTTCGCATTTTTTTCGAAAACAGTCAGTCATAGAAGAAAAAGTTGTAGACAAAAATATATGCATTTTTAATAGATCGACAACTTTCGTATCAAGCTTTTTTGCATGTAATTAATATTTTGCAAAATAAACAAACAAAATTGATTTTTTAATGGTTTTTTTGATTTTCAAGGGCCCAGGGGCACCCTTTCCCTTAGTCCGATTAAGCTCAAATTTTACACGAATTATTTTTACATAAAATGGAACCAAACTGGCGGGTAGCGTTAAAAAAATCGCAAAAAAATTTTTTCCAAGAGTATATATAAGAGCCACCCTAAGCTGATACTTTGCAGCGTTTATGCTTCGTAAAAGTGATATTGTGACATTTCTAAACTATGTAGTGCTCCTCTGTGATACCAACAGGGTTACTTTCTTTTGACATATGACTGTGTTATTTATTCTAGTTATTTCAATAACATCTCATCTTTGTCTACTAGTTTGTGTGAAACTGAAGTAACTTTGGGCTGCGAATGTTGGGATTTACGCCTCAATCAACACTACAGCTTTCTAGCAAGTGGAATCTACATACTATAAATAATCTTCTATACTTCTGTAGCAGTATTGTTTTTGCATTGGGTCTATGTCATTTTACGACTTTAAAATACTTGTGTTGCTGTGACTCTAGCCGGCGTGGTGTGTGTTTTTTTGCACTTCTCAGGGAGGAATGAAAGCTGTTATAATGACGGATACTTTCCAGATTGCTGTCCTCCGGGATTCATTATTTTTTAATTCTTGGATTTAGAATTTCCTGGGATGGCGGTTTTTCAACTGAGTGTAATGAAAATCTGCAAACTGAAAAACTGGAAATTTTCAACATGGATCCAACGTCTACTGTGAGGCACAGTTTTTAGGTGTCGTTGTGGGTGGAATTTTTATTGGGCCACAATGTTTCACAGTAGTCGAACTTCGAATCAAAAGTACCTCAGCGTTGTAAATATTAGCCAAGTTAGAAACGCTTTATGGATATCTGCTATTGGCCTGATACTTATCTACTCAGCCAATTTTCTGACTAGTATGTTTTTTGTACAACGTTTATAAAAGTTACGATCCTGAGAGCACTGGAATGTATTTTATGCTAAATAGATTAGTATCTTGTTTTGATCACTTAGTCTTATACTGTATTTGTTGTTAAACAACTCAGGGTTGTACTTCAGATGACATCATTTAGTGGAATTGTTGGTGGTGTTACATTAGGATTATTCTCACTTGGAATGTTTGTGCCTTCGGCAAATTCGAAAAGAGCAATAGTTTGGGCTCTTACAGGCCTAGCTGTGGTTGGTTGGATTGGATTACCAGTACAAGTTGCTACAATCAATCAACAAATTCATATTTTTTAGGGAAACCGACATCTGTTGGTGGATGTTCTTGTGTTCACGAGGTTATTCTTGCTTCATCAAAGCCAAAGGAATTTCCTTCAGAAGTTTGGTTCTTATGCAGAATGAGTTATCTCTGGTACATTGTGATTGGCTGTCTCGTCAGAGTTTTCGTGGGCATCGTTGTAACTTTTGCAACTGGTTTCCAGAATCCAAGAGAATTGGATTATGATCTTCTCAATTTACCAGTAAAACATTTTTTGGGACCACCAACCAAATCCTGATCTTTGGAGGCCATCGGTGTGGTTATCCATCTCAGGATCTTGTTTCCCTTAAATGAGATGCGAGTCTCACTTGTATCAACTAAGACTAAAGTTGCTCGCCTTAAGGAAACTTCTTTGCCTCGTTTGGAACTTTGTGCAGCCGTTCTACTTGTTCGGCTGGTGGTTCATGTTCGCTCGGTCTTGAACCTCCCCACTACGGTGCCGAGTCTTGACTGGATATAAGGTCATCCTCTACGATGGATGACATACATTTCAAATCGAGTCTCGGAGATACAGGCTAAACTTCCGGACGCTATATGGCATTATCTGCCCAGGGTCGACAATCCAGCTGATTGCGCATCTCGAGGAATTACTCCATTACACTTGGAGAGCCATCTTCTCTGGTGGACTGGACCTACTTGGTTATCGCAAGCATCCACCTTTTGGCCATCTTCTACGGGATCGATAGATCCAGATATCAATAGAAAGGAAAGGACTGTTGTTCACTCTGCAACAGTTGATCTTGACCCACCGTGGTCATTGCTGACTCGATACTCGACTCTAACGAAACTGCTTCGTATTACTGCTATCTGTCTGAGGTTCATCGATGGGTTGCGAAAGAAGTCCACTGATCTTCCTCTATGCAAACTTATCCCAAATGTTTTGAAACGTGCTCGATGTCGTCTGGTGGGGTATGAATAACGTCGACACTTCTTCGACGAAATTAAGCTGCTACGCAAACATCTTCCAGTTACTACTAAAAGTCCTTTATTTCGTTTGCTGCCCTTCCTGGACTCGGACGGTTTATTGCGACTGGGAAGTCGTTTGAAACATGCTGTGATGGATTTCGACGAGCGATGTCCTTATATTCTACTCAAAGACTCTATTTTTACCACTCTCATCGTTCGGAATGGACATCAGGCTATGTTGCATTCTGGAATGCAACTTATTCTATCATATCTACGGAGACAGTATTGTATCATCACAGGAAGTCGTATCGTAAAGGAGTCGAGTCGCTGCGTTACTTGCGCAGGACATTGTGCTACTTGCACTAAACTCAACTAAGGATCCTCCTTCCATCAGATGAGTTACTCTCCGGTCTAGATGCTTTACTTTAAGCACTCTGGATAACGCTACTCCTATTCGGATAGGAATTACTAAGTGTTGTTGCGTTACTTGGGCTCGACACTGTGCTACTTGCACTACGGTCTAGATACTTTACTTTAAGCATTCTGGATTGCGCTGGTCCTATTCAGATAGGAATTACTAAATGTCGTTGCGTTACTTGGGCTCGAAACTGTGCTACTTGCACTACGGTCTAGATGTTTTACTTTAAGCATTCTGGATAGCGCTAGTCCTATTCGGATAGGAATTACTAATTGTCATTGCGTTACTTGGGCTCGACACTGTGCTAATTGCACTAAACTCAACTGAGGATCGTCCTTTTATCAGATAAGTTACTCTACGGTCTAGATACTTTACTTTAAGCATTCTGGATTACACTGGTCCTAATCGGATGGGAACTTCTACGAGTCGCTGCGTTACTTGCGCTCGACATCATGTCACTTACACTCAGCTCGGAAGAGTTACTCTACAAGACTTCAATTTATTGCCTCTCGTTGAGCAGAGTTGGAACTGTCACTATTTATTGGGTTCGTTAAACTGCATGATTACACTAGAGCTTATCCGGCCCCTTATTGGGCCGCTTTCAACAACGATCTAAAGCCGAAAAGACGTTACCGCATGGATGATCCGTCTGGCGATAGACGGATCTGGATCCGCCCTAAGGATCACAAGTTCCAGATACTATTCTGGACACCTACACTCCAACAGTCGGCTAAAGCGATGCAGCTTTAGCAACTTCAGGGTGGGCGTATATCCTCGTCGTGGGATTCTGCACGGTGGACGGGTAGTCCGCTCTACTTTACATCTCTGAAAACCTATAATGAAACTGTGTGTCTTACCGGTTCACCCCTTGGAGGTGGAACCTGCCTTGTGAGCTTTTTCTTATGACTCCACTGAGTTGACATTTTTCTCCTAATCTTCGAAAAATGGGGGGGGGATATTCCGGATTTTTCATGTCGGTTTTATAATATTGTATGGTATGAGTGTCTATGTAATGCGAGATTACTTTCTCTCTCTTACTTTGTGATGTTGCAGTTTTCTGCAACACACAAATTAAAAATTTAATTTAAAATGGAAGCTCGTGCTCTCACAGAGAGCCAAAATTCGGCACTCCTCTTTGTTTTATTTTATTTTTACTGTTTTATTGTTTTTCTATTCCATTTTTATTTTTGCCTTATTCTGTAATTTTATTAAAAATTTAGAGTTTTTTATTTTGATTTTGTAAGAATTTTAGGCCTGATTTATTTTTGTATTTTTTTTGTTTCGCTTGTAAAATTTTCGAGCTTTGCGGTACTGAGCGGAGGCTACCGAGGATCCTAACACCTACATCATTTGGTCCATCATCACCTCTCTCTTCTCGCAATCTTCATTATTGATACGCTCCATCATGGATTCTTCACGAGCTTGTTAACGCTTTTTATCGTTCTCTCGATACCATCCTTCTTGACGTCCAAGGCAGAGCTGTCAATTCTGCCAATAGTGGACAGAATGGATTGGTATTGGTCTTCCGGAGTCTTAGGCGCATCCCTGAAAATGGTTGACCGAGGTGGTTACCACAAAATTCTGCATAAGAATAGGTAATCTCGCCTAAAAATTATCTTTATCGTTTTCTGATAATGCACAGATATATCGTGGCTAATAATGCCTTTTCTCTTGTATCTTTATCTCTGGAGTATCGAAGAAGCAAGGGTTCCTCGTTCTCCACCTTGTCGAAGAATTACAGCCGGCCCTGAAATCATCATAGGGAGGATTCTTGTCTCTAACTCCCTCTCGTTCGAAGGAGTTCGGAATCTCTCTGTCTAACTACAGCGGCTGATAAGGGGCAATGAAGAAGAAGAAGAAAGGATATCGAATGGACGAATCGGAAGCGGACCTCATCAGCTTTCCTTCTCTTGACCGTGAGAAGTTACGAAAATTAGTCTTACGCGCATCAGCCCTTCTCCTAATCGAGTAATTCGTCAAGTTCTACAAATCAAGCAGCGTGCGTGCGAACTTTCTCCTTTACTTTGTCAACTCGACGTGTCAGCACACAGTTCCCGAATTGTCTCGAGTTCAAATTTTGTTTAAAGTTTTATCTTTCATTTTCGATCACCGTCTTCGAAGTCTTCTCTATTGAGGTAGGATTCGACCTTCTTCGAAAGATTTAGCCAAGATTTTACTTATTTTATCTTTTCTCGTGTATCTTTTACAATTTTATATCGTATCTTAACTCATTGGTTGAATCATTCAATATTTAAAGTGCTATCTTTGAAATATTATCTGTTCATTTGTTAAATTATCTCTTGAATTATTATGAATTTGGTTGTGATTTTGATGTATCTGTAAATTATCTTAGCGATTTGGAGTGTTGAAAACCTAAAATTTAATCGTTTGAGTTTCCAATTTGTGAATATCTTATTTATCATGAAATTTAACTGCCAGGATTATTGTATTTTAAACTAGAAAATGTGTTACAATTTCCCCCAATTTTGTAATTTGCCCTCCCAAAATACCGTACCGTTTATCTGAATTATCTTAATTTTTTATTGCTCTCGTACCGTTTATGATGTCCCTTTTCAGTTAAATTCTAAAATCCTATCGTGCCATTTTTAGTGCCCCTTTCTCTATTAAATAATAAATTCCTATCGAACCATTATAAATGCCCCTTTTATATTAAATTTAAAATTCCTCTCGTGCCATTATTAATTCATTTTTTTTTTGTAAATATGAAATTCATACCGTGCCATTATAAAAACCCTTTTCATCGATTTTAAAAGTCTTATTTATTTAACTGGCTATGTTATTTATTTTGTGAATTATGGATTATAAATATGTATAAATTTTGATTTAAGTTTGCCGACCAATATTTGAAAACTATGATTTTACCATTCTTTCATGCTTAAATTATCTTTGTCCTTTACTCTCGAATTCTTTTGTAATATTGTGCAGATTTTATTTTAAATTATCTTTGTTATTTGTTCTTCAATCCTTTTATAACGTTGTGAAAATTTATTTTGTCAAATCTTGCTGAAATTAAATACACTATTGTAATTGATTATACTATTTTAAATATGAGCTTTATAATTTTAAAAACCCCGCCCCTCTACCCTTAATTATTGTTAGAGCTGAGCTAGTCAATTTTCAATTAACCCTAATTTCTATCTTTATCGCCAATATCTTTTGCATTTATCGTTTACTTATTTTTATCTTTTATCTCTAGATATCATTTAGAACTATCTCGAATTAAATAATTAGCTTTGTTAGTTTATCTCTTATCGTTAGTCCCTTTTTGTTATTTCTTTTTAGATTGTTAATTTGACTGAAATTTGCGAAGTTACCGTTACCTTTCATCTCGTTATCTTTATCTCGTTATCGCATATATTTTGGGAATAGAGATTCCTATATCTTTATATTTTTCGCATATTTTGGTCGATTCAATTTATCTTTGTCCCAAGAAAGGACTGACGCCCAAAAATGTCTTTAAAGTTTCTTTCGCTATCTCATAATTTATCTCTTTTTATCTGCTTAAATTTTCTAAAGTTAGGGTCCTTTGTGCGATCTTTGTAGAGACCTTTTAATTTATTATTAAATTTAAAAAAAAATGGGCGTCACAACTTTTAGCAGAATTTTTCATTTCCTACCTTATATACATTAATTACTCTCTGACGTCACTAGACGTAATGTATTAGTCCCGGCCGGATAATCTTCGGGAAGTCCACGGGTAATACTAAGTGGACCCCTCCGAGACGTTTGTCGAAACTTTATCACAGTATTTTCCCTTATTAAGAACAAATTGTATTACGTTTTTTAACAATATTAATAAGCCTTTTTATATTACTCGCGGTTCAAAATGTTTACAAATGTTACTATTTTTACATCATATTAACGATATTCTGGCCCTTGTAAACTATTCTTAGAGCGATATCAATTTTGTATTTAATTCTAAAGGAACATTAAAACAAATAGATTAAATCGGGATAAAGATAATCTGATCAATTGTCGATACCTTGAATTCTATTTATACTAAAATTATTTCTCACAAAATTCACAGAGCAAACCTAGTGAGTACATATTAAGCAATACGTAACTGTAACGTTATGCGAGTCAATTTAATCTTAAAATTTCGTCGATTAAATTCTACACTTTTAATTTTTACATTTTTATTCTGAAATTATTATTATTAATTAATTTTAGAGATCTATTTTATTTAAGCGTGTCGTCGCCTAGGTAAGAAGTCAGCTAGATCTTTAAAAAGCATAGAATAGTGTTAAAAATATTAATATAGAGGCGTAAATATTATTAATTAAGACAATAAAACTTAACTTGTAATTCGAATAGAATTAAATATTAATATCATTAACGTGTAATGCTGAAATTGAGAGGAGCGAAGACATAAACATCCATCTGGCAGTGACGGCAGAGGCTCTTTAACACTGACTCACTCTTAGAGATTTTCGGTGGTAAAATTCCGCCAATCAGCGGAGACCCGGCTTCATGCGTTGATTGCCCCGGCGCATAGCATAAAAGCAGGCGCTTTTTACTTCTCGACTCACTTAACTCTGGGATTCGGATTCGAACACTTCGAGCGCTCGCCCGAGCTTCCTACCGAGATCACCTGCAACCTTGTACAGAAAGAGAGGAGAACCCGCATATACAGAGTCAGGAGCCTCTATCTTTAAACATACTTACCATCGCCGTCTGGGGCCGTCTTACCATCCGGAGACTCAGAGAATACAGTATTTGCCTCTGCCAGCCATCGTCGCTCCTTTTAAAATGAATAGAGAGACTGTCTAATAAAGAGAGAGAAAATTACAAGGAAAAAAACTCGAGTTATTTTAAACAGTTCTTTTTTAGAAAAAA
>JAUESH010000039.1:19279466-19292574 GCA_032275165.1 Synergus magnus
AGGGACGCTGCGGGAGGGGGAACAACCGTGAACCCGGAATATAACTAGTGGGCACAGAATCGGCTGTTGAGTGTATTAATAAATTATATAAGTGACGGTAACGTTCTCGGTAACGTTGCCCAATTTTAAATTACCGAGAATTTTCGAACTCTATTCAACGGACAACGATCAACAACGATGCCTTCCTCAGTTTTGCATTTTAAACTAAGCTACCCAACCCTGGTTTCCATAAGATTCTAATGGAAACCAGGGTTGGGTAGTTTAGTCTACAAAGCAAAACAGAGGAAGGCATCGTTGAACATTACTGTACTAAACAAAGATATTCATTGCTCACAAAGATATTGTACAGTAAAGTTCGTTCAACGAAGCTTTCCTCTGTTTTGCATTTTAAAAATTTCGTCCTAACCCTCTCTGTCTATCTCATATGGTAGAAAGAGATGCCGAAACGACAGTCGATTCGAATCGATCGCACCTTGTTCTCTAACTCACGTGGTAGAAACAAAGGTAGAAAGAGAGATCCGATCGAATTTATGCATCGGTGTCCCACCCCTGCCACCCCTAGCTTCAATAAGATTCTTGGAAACCAGGGTTGGGTCGTTTCGTTTAAAATGCGAAGCAGAGGAAGGCTTTATTGATATTTGTTGATATCTAATATTGATAGTGAAGGTTCAAAATATTTTTACGCATTTAATTTCCAGAAGGATACCTTAATTTTGAAAGTTGTCTGACATTTGTTATAATTAACGATCTGCGTGTTTTAGACATTTCAAATAAGCGCGCGTCGGACTGACGCATGCGCAGTGCATTTGGGGACATGAATTGTGCTGTGAACGGACCTTTAGCTTAATGCATTTTTATATATACACTCAGAAACACACAGATGCACAATTAGTACACAAATAAAGTCACGTCACTCATGTTTGTCAGTTTTCTGTCAGAGAAAAAGAGTTGGATGATTATTTGAGTCATCCTCATGTCGAGAGTGGAACGGCCTGCGAAATTAAATTTCTTCTAATGTTTTGTGTTGTGTACTTACGAGAATAGAAGCTAAATTCGAAAAATGGCGTGGACACGCTACCAAAATATCCTCGCCATTCTTATGGTGGTTACAGGATCTTTCAACACTCTTTCTGTAAAGTGAGTAGAATATATATGTATATATATATTCAAAATGTACACATATATATACAAATCCTTTGTCTATTCGTCAGATTCGTCTATCAAAATAAGGGTATCATAACAATAACAATAAACATATGTGCTATCATTAAAATTTATTATTCGTTTTTTATTTTAAAAAAATTGAAAGTAGATTAAATATAGACTATTTTTACCATTTTTATTTTGCTACAGAATATTGGCATACTTACTTTTTTTATTTTCGTTGCAATCTTTATTTCTAGTTACTAATTTATTTATTTCTTCAGGCTCGAAAATTTTGTATCTTTTTCAGATAAAAGTTTATAATCTAAAAATACAATCATTTTAAAGAAATATCAGAACTTTCGATATTTTTTTTCTTTCGTTCTGTGATATTATTTTTTAAATATTTATTCGGAAAAATGGAGAAATGGAATTTTTATGTTAGGGCCTTTATTTTAGAAAATAATGGAAGTAATTAATTTTAAACAATTTCTACATGAATAATCCGCAAGAAAACAGTCAAATTGGAAGCGTAGAAATTTAAACGTTTTATTTTTTAAATATTACGCAAATTCTAATGATTTCAAACCATTTTCAATCATTTTAAAGGATTTTAAGAGGTTTCTAGTAATTTAAAGGACTTACAAGAGACTTGTATAATAATTAAAAGATTTAGTGGAATTTTAAAGAACTTGATGAAATTTTAAAAGATTTTTAAGAAAGTTTAGGGAATTCAACGAATTTTAAGGAATTTTAAAGTTCCTTGTGGAATTTTTAATAATTTTAAAAAGCTTGTAAGAATTTTAAGAAATTTTGATTTTTTAAAGTGATTTTAGTATTCCTCATGGAATTTGCAAAAATTTCGAAAGTTATTTTTTTTTTTGTTTTTTAAAGATTTTGTGAGATTCTTTTTTCCAATATTTTTTATATACAGATTTTAATGCATTTTAGGGCATTTCAAGTTCCTTATTGAATTTTAAAGGATTTCATGAGATTTTAATGATTTGTAAAAGATTTTGTAAAATTGTAAAGGATTTTATGGAATTTTAATAGATTTTAAAGAATTTATGAGACTTTATGGGATTTTAAATATTGTAATGGAATTTGAAGGAATTTAAAGATGTTTCTAGGAATTTGAAAAGATTTCAGTGAATTTTGAAGGATTTCAATAAGTTTCCAATAATTTTAAGGGTTTTTAATGTTCCTCGTGGAATTTTAAGGAATTTCAAGAGGTTTTCAAAAATTTAAAGAGATTCTCATGTATTTTAAAGGATTTAAAAAAGTTTTTCTTGGAATTGTAAAGGATTTTAAGAAGTTGTAAGAATTTAAAGAAATTTTAACATTTTTAAAATGATTTTAAAGTATTTTAATATTCCTCATGGAATTTATGAGGTTTTAAGGGATTTTTCGAAATTTTAAATATTTTAGTGGAATTTTAAGGAATTTAAAGATGTTTCTAAGAATTTAAAGAGATTGCAGCGAATTTTAAGGGACTTGAATAGGTTTCCAATAATTTAAAGAGATTTTGACGCATTTTAAAGGATTTTAAAGTCTGAGCAGAAATTTTAAAAAGGAAATTTTTAAAAAAATATTGAAGAAATTGTAAACTCACGTTTTGTACGAAAATTTTCAATATTTTTTGACAATTTTTTTTTATATTCGGGAATTTGAAAATTCGGATATTTTATATTTTCCGGAAATTGAAATTTCGGTAATTTTTTACTTTCGTTAATAAATATGTTCGGGAATTATTTTTTCGGTATTCTTTCACATTCGGGATTTTGGTTTTTCGGCAGAAACAAGTCTCCACTTTCAATATCAGAAGTAATTTTTCCAAAATAAAACAATTCCCAAAATTTTGGCCAGAAGATGAAAACAAAGAAATTTCACATTTCAATTTGATATTAACTTTATTTTAATTTTTAAACAGATATGCAGATTTAATTGAGTCTCCCGGACAAAATGGAGAGCCGAGACTTTTTAATCATCCGTTTATGCAGTCAGCCTTCATGTTTATGGGCGAAATGATGTGCCTATTAGTTTTCAAAATCGCCTTCTGTTATTATAATCGACAATCGGTAAGAAAAAAATTATATTTTTATATCCCCCCTCAAATAAAATTTATAATTTGTTTAAATCAAATCTTGCAGGAAATTATTATTGCAATTTCCAAAGAATTAAAGAATAAAGGAAGTCAAGATCGAAAAAGTTGGGAATTTTGGAAACAAGCTTCAAAATTTATTTTTTTCTTAACAATTCCAATTTTTTTGAATAGAATTTCTTTATAAATTGATTCGTTTCCGATTTTTAAATCTTCCAGGCTTTACAATTCAGTTTATTAATATTTAATGATATTTTTTGTTTTGTTTTTGATAACAGAACGTTACAGTCGACAGCAATACTTTAACGAAAGGATCTCGCACGTTCAACCCATTCGTCCTCGCAATTCCTGCATTATGCGACACGATTGGCACATCAACAATGTACATCGGACTCACAATGACCTACCCAAGCAGTTTTCAAATGTTGCGTGGTTCTGTTATCATATTCACTGGAATTTTATCTGTAGGATTCTTGGAACGAAAGCTGGGCGTGCAAAAATGGTTGGGAATCGGTTTAGTTATCGTAGGATTGGCCATTGTCGGCAGCGCAGATTTCATTACAATGAAAGATGCTAAAAAGGACACAAATTTAGTCATTACTGGAGATTTGCTCATTATTTGCGCTCAGGTAATAATAATTTAAAAATAATGTATTTATACATAATTCCAGAAATCTTTTTTACCTTTGCAAAACATTATTGAGAATTTTTTAGAAATCAATCATTTATTTTTGAAAAGCCATTATCATTCCATTAGAATGTGTTAAAATTAATCTTAATTGTTTTTTTTTATTTAAATAAAATTTAATAAAAAATTGGAAAAGAATTTTTCAAAATTAAACCTGGGAAAGGATTAGAATTCTAAAACCAGACTTCTCTAGCAATCCTGATTTTTAAAATGTTAAAGCTTCTAAATTCGAGTACTTTTCATTTTAGGACGCTTTGAAATCCCAAAATCGGTCGCTTTCGAAAGTTTAAAAATTTATTTTACCACAGAAACATTTTTTCTTTGTTTTAGGTAATAACAGCTACGCAAATGGTGGTTGAGGAAAAATATGTAACAGCGAAAGATATTCCCGCGCTCCAGGCTATTGGCTGGGAAGGTAAACTTGAGTAATTTTAAATTTTTTATATGAAGCTAGGAAATATTTTTTTATTGCAAAAATAAAAGATTCATGGGGAAAATTTTAGGAGGAAATTTCTTTAAACTATATTTATGTTATAAATCTAAAATTTTATTTATAAAAACTATTTTGAAGAAAGAGAAAAACTTTGGGAAATGTTTCCTACATAGATTTCTTTAGGCTGGTTTTTAAATTAATAATTATGAAATTAATTGTGGATTTATTACTGTATAGGTATCTTCGGATTCATCAGTATTTGCCTTATAATGATTCCTCTCAACTACATACACGTACCGTATCCGTTTTCTGATAATCCTCGCGGAACGCTGGAAGATACGATTGACGCTTTTGTTCAAATCGGAAATAATGGGCGCCTTCTTATGGCCATTGTTGGTAAGTTTATTATATTAATTCAATAATTACTAATTTTATTACTCAGGTTTAAAACAACAATATATGCAAGATTTTAGGGACATTTCGTTACATTACGTTACATTTTGACAATTTTCAAGTGATTTTTACGAAATTCTAAAGATTTTTAGGATTTATATAAAATTTCGTAGAATTTTAAGGTATCTCAAGATATTTCGCGGAATTTTAACGGAATTCATGAAATTTTAGGAGATTTTTTAAGGGCTAAAGAATTTTAAGAGGTTTCTAAGAACTTTAAGAGATTTCAACGAATTTTAAGCGATTTCTAGTGTTTTTGTAAAACTTCGAGGAATTTTAAGAGACTTTAAGGATTTTAAGGAATTTTAAATGTTGTCATAAAATTTCCAGCAATTTTGAAAGAATTCAAGAGATTTTAATAATTTTTTAAATATTTTATGGAATTTTTAAGAATTTTGTGAAATTTTATGAGATTTCTAATAATGTTTAGGGATTTTCTGATTTTTAAAATCTATTTCAAATATAAATCGTTAAAAATGTTGTTCAAAATTTCAAATATGAATTAGAAACGATAATTGATCAATTTTAAGTTTGAAACGTTCAAAATGGAATAATTATAATTTAAAAGTGTCTGAAATCTCTTGAAAATCCTTATTGATGTTTTATAAATCTCTTAAAGGCTTTCGAAATTTCTTAAAATCACTTAAAATATCTTGAAATCCATTCAAATTGCTTTGAAATCGTTTAAAATATTTTAAAATCCTTAAAATCTCTTAAAGTCACTTAAAATGTCTTGAAATCTCTTAAAATCCCGAGAAACGACGAGTAAATTTCTACTAGTTTTATTATAAATATCGTTACTTGTTTCAGGTATTATGTTCAGCATTGCGTTCTTTAATTTTGCTGGCATCAGCGTTACCAAAGAATTGAGCGCCACAACGAGAATGATTTTGGACAGCATTAGAACTTTAGTCATTTGGGCCTTTTCCCTTGCTTTTAAGTGGCAGGACTTCCACTATTTACAGGTAAAAATATTTTTCAAAATTTGAAAGGATTCGTAATTGAATCAATTTTTGGATTAAAACCGTTTAAAATTGAATATTTTCAAATTGAAAGCGATTAGAATTAAATATTTTTCAAGGATTTTTAATTTTACGCCTTTCAAATTTAATAATTATTAATATATTATATTATTAATATATTTAATCGTTAAAAGTGTTGCTCAAAATTTCAAATATGAATTAGAAACGATAATTGATCAATTTTAAGTTTGAAACATTCAAAATGGGATAATTATAATTTTAAAGTGTCTGAAATTGAAAAAGTTAATATTAAAATTCAACTAAACATTTTAAATAATTAATTATTCTCTTTATTTCAGGTTATCGGCTTCGCCTTCCTAATAGTCGGAATGTGTCTCTACAACGACATAATAATTCCACAACTTACAAGGAAATGTATAGCCCGACTTTTTCGACACCGGCCACCTCCGCAGGATCAAGAAAGAATCGTCAATACCGCTGCAGACGATGTGGAAAACGTATAAAAAATTCCGAGACTTATCTTTGGAAACTATCCAAGCGACTCAAATTAGATTTTATACTACTTTTTTTTTTTACTTTTTAAGATCTGTCTAATATCTAAGAACTCTTTTATGATTATGAGATTCTATCAACTATTAAGGAAGTGTGAACTTCGCATACAGCGTGATAAAGAGAAAACCAAGAATATTAATTTTGCTAGTGGGCACTCGGTATAACGAGGTTGATTATACTGGGGTTTTAATTAGGATAAATTTTACCCAAAAAATAAATAAATAAATGACAAAAATCGTTCGACTAGAGTATTCTATCGAATTGTTTTCGATTTTTGTTCTTGACTGAGAAATTCGAAATTAGCAAACGGATTAAGAGTTGCAATATTTTCACCGTGGCAATATTTTCCCTGTGAAATATTGTCTTTTGTGATTTTAACGATTTGTTAACGTATATTATATGTACAATATAAATAAAAGCATTTGATACTACCCAAGGGCTTTTTTAAATAGTTTCTAAGAAGAGAGTACGTGTTTTCCTATCCTAGTAAAAGCACACAAATTGGATTATTTAAAAAAAATCTGTTTATTTGGTAAAGGTATCAAAACATCAATCTCTGGATATTATTATTATTTACAATGAAAAAATAATCGGAGCTCCAGTTTCAAAATACATCGAAAGGAAAACTAAAGAACTAAAATCCAAAGTTTTCAAATACAAGATTATGAAAAAAAAAAAAAAAAAATTGCGTCTAACGATTCGAAATTGATTCGGCTAATGTAATTACATATTTACATTATAAAAAGGGAATAGGGAATCTACGCAAATTTCATTGGGTCAAATATTGACCAATTAACTGTGCAAAGCCAATTAATTGTTTAAAAAAATACAAAAAAAAAAAAAAAACTTTAAGTAAAAGTTTTCAAAAATCTGAAAATTATATCCAAGGATTCAAAATCTCTGAATCCTTACACACAAATCTTTAAAATGGCAGCAAATATTGGCTACTGGATATTTAAAGATTTATAAAAATATAAAAAAAAAAAGGTAAACTACATAAAATTAAAATTAGAAATTCGATAATTACACCACACTGTGCTCGCTCGCCGCTTTAAATCTCGGTTGGATGTATGGCCGTCCACCCAGGAGGCCTGTCTTATCATTAGTTATGAGTGTATAAGCTTATAAGAAATAGAGGAGAGTTTCGAGTTGGGAGCTAGGAGGTCGTTGAATTGCTTGTCCGACCAGGGCAGCCAACTTGTGGGCGTATTGACAGGGAGCAGGTACTTTGACAGGTCCGGAGAAATTGTAGTACATCTGTGTCAATTTGTATGTCAATCTCTGAATTTTGTCAGGACCCCAGTTGGACGTATCGTAGATCACGTTATAGCCCGATGGAGTAATTGTTCCTCTTCCTCCACTTTGGGAAACGAGGAAGAAGTCGAATCTGAAAATATAAAAAAAAAATTATAAATAAATGCAAAGTTGGATACATTTTAAAGTAAGAATCTTTAAAATTAAAGCAATTTAAATTCGAGGCTTTCAAATGGAAAAAAGTCAAATTCGATGCCTTCAAAATTCTAGAAATTTCAACTCAGTTTCTTCAAATTGGAATTTATCCAATTATAAACTCTTGAAATTTTAAATTATCCTTTTTTCAAATTTTTAAACTTACATTATTACATTTCGAAGATCATTAATTTTAATTAGTTAGAAAATTTAAAATTCCAAAGGTTTTGAATTTGTATTTATTTAATTTTGCACAGTTTAAAATTGAAATGCTTCAATTCGATGCGTTAAAATTTGAAAAAATACAAATTGAAGCCTTAAAAATTGGATAAATTTAAATTCGAAGCTTTAGAATGAAAGAACGTTCAAATTTGAACGTTTTCAACTTCAAAACTTAGAAAATTCTTCAATATAATCGAATTCAAAGTTTTTAATCAAAATCTTTGAAAATTCTCTAATTTCAAATGCTTTTAATCTGAAAATTGATTCAATTTCAATTTTTCTACTTTCATTAAATTATTAATCTACAATTAATCAATTTTTCCAATCAAAATCCAAATTATTAAACTAAAATTTGTCATAAAAATTGTGGAACTTGATAAATATCTAAATTTTCGAAAACTAAACATTTGAACCGGTAGAATTTTAAACTAGAAGAAAAGGAAGACTTAATACTAAAATTCATGAAACAATTATACAGATTATAAGAAACTATTTAACAATTTTCTTAAGATCCTAAATCTCTGAAATTGATTTTCTTAAATATTTTTCTTACCTTGCAGGATTAGTGACGGTATTGTCGACGACGGTACCAGCGGGAGCATTATTTCTTCCTTCGAAGAAGCGAGTGTTGATTTTTTTCGTAACGATCACGAAAATAAGTCTCACGGCACGAGGATCGCCGTACATTCCTTCAAGTTTGGTTTTTAAGTTTTGAACTTCAATTTCGTAGACAAAAGGAACTTGTCCCTCGCCTACACCGTCGCGATAAAAGACGATAGTCGTTGGAAGCATGCCATTAAGTTTTTGATACTTCTGAAGGGCTTTGCACATGCTGACAGAAAGATCATTGGAGAGTTCCTCTCCACTACTGTGTGCACTCACAGAACTGAAATATCGAGTGAACTTCTTGTCCAGGGATGCGACGAAGGCTCCTGAAATAATAGCAGATTGTATATTAGATTTCTACAATTTAAGTAGTTGGCTTATAATTTATAAACTAAAGTTTTTACATCGGAATGGCGCTGAGTCTAAAGTTAAAAGGGGATTTTCTCTCAAGTTTTTAAAATTCAACAATTTGAAGCTAGAAGTTTTAAAAGCGTAATTTAAATATAGAATCGTCAAATTATAAAGCGCATTTTCAAAGAAGAAAATTTTAAAAGTTTCAAGAATTGACAAACCAATTAAGAAAACTTTAAGAATGTTAAAAAGATTTCAATGGATTTCAGAAATTTTCTTCACATTTTCAAGATTTTTTAAAGAGAGTTTGCAAGATTTTAAAACAATTAGAAAATATTTCCAAGTATTTTAAGAGAATTTTAGTATAATAATAATAATAGAATAAAAGAAAGTTTAAAAATCTAAGAAATTAGTGATCTCAAAGGATTAAAAAAGATTTTGCTAGATTTTCAAAGTATTCCAAAAATTTTTCGAAATTTTAAATGATTTAAAACAATTTTTAAGGATTTTAAGAGGAAAAATATTTCTAGGGATTTTAAAAGATTTTATACAGATTTCTTCTATTGTTTTGAAGTCTTTCAACATCTTTAGCAATATTTTTAAATGTCTGGAACTTTTTGATATCTCCAAAAATTCTTGAAATTCCTTAAAAGCCCCTTAAACTACTTAAGTCTTTTAGAATCTTTTAAAATATTTTTAAGTTTCTAGAACTCTTTTTAAATCTCCAGAAATTTCTTAAAACACTTTCGAATTTTTTTAATCCCTTGAAACTGTTTAAAAGTCAACATCCTTGAAAATATTTTCGAAAATATCTTGGAAGCTTTTTAAATTATTCAAACCAGTTGAAATACCGAAAAATCTGTTGAAATTGTTTAAAATACTTTCGTTTTTCGAAATCTCGTGAAATTTTTGAAAATCCTTTGAAATATTTTCCAATTTCTTAAAATCTTTTTGCAATATTTTTGGAATCTTTTGAAATCACTTACTTAAAATTTTAAAATCCATTGCCTAAAATTTTTTAAAGTTCTTTCAAATAACTTAAAGCCCCTAGAAATATTTTTCTCTTAAAATCTTCAGAATTTTGAAATTTTCTAATTGAAATCTCCAGAAATATTTTGAAATACTTTGTATCTTTTGTGATCCCTTGAAAATGTTTAAAGGTCAAAATATTTTCTAGAATATCTTGGAAAATTTTTTAATTATTCAAACTAGCTGAAATCCCGAAAAATTTCTAAAAATCCTTAAAATTATTTTCTAATTTCTTAAAATCTTCCCGCAATATTTTTGTAATCTTTTGAAATCACTTGAAATTGCTTAAAATCTTTGAAAATTCATCCCAATCCCTTAAACTCCGTAGAAATATATTTTCTCCCTTAAAATCTTCATAATTCTTTTGAAATCTTGTACATAAATCCTTTAAAATATTATCTAAAATCTCTCTTATTCAATCCTTTGAAATCTCGAGAAATTTCTGAAAAATCTTTGAAATATTTTCGAAATCTCTTGAAATCTCCTGTAATTTCAAGCGAATCGGAAGATACCATTAAAAATTCTCAGAGCTTTAATTCAAAAACTGTAAAATATAAACCAACGTTTCAACGCTTCTGACAAATAATATCTAAACCCGAAAAAATCTGAATCTCACCGTAATCTCTTCCTTTCGCGGACTTGTCATGGCAGACGTCAAACCCAGCGACCATGATATTTCCATCAGGGAGATCGACGGTCCATGGAGCACCGCCAAGCTTGGTGTTCATCTGAATCGAGATTTTGGTGGCTGCAGTTAGATTCGGTTTTCCTTTGGAAATAATCGTCCTGGCTAGAACAACCTGAGACACAACAGGCCTGTCGACACAGCACTTCTTCTTAATTGCCGAGTATCGATCCATGCTATTATTTGGAACAACGCACATCACCAACTGTGGATTTGATTGACTCATGACATCCTCCAAGGCACTAACAAAGCCAATGGTACGATCATCGTTTATTACTATCACTCTCGGCTCTGGTACATTAAATTGCATTCCTGACGCAGTGGTTCTGATGGAGTGTACCAAAGTCTGAAAAATAGAAGACACGTTTTAGATAAAATAGCAATTTTGAGGAACTCGATATGAAAAATATCTTAAATTGAAAATAACACACTTTTCCATCTTGTGCGGTTCTTCGGGGAATGATCAAAACCCATTCTTTAAGATCAGCTATAACTAGCATCCTTTTCGATCTCATTTCGTTATCCCACTGACCACCCCTAGGCTTGAAAGATTCTCTGCCCATATTGATATTGTCCTTGGGAATGACTCTTCCCGTAAGCTTAGTGAGATTATTGTCGAGTTGTAATCCCCATTTCGAAAGTTCCGTAGTGACATTCTGGTTCGTTAACAAGCGTTGGTTGAAAGCTAGCAGGCGTTGGATACGAGTGTTGGGTTCCAGTTTCGTGTGTTCTGCTAAGGCAGACATGACCCTAAAGTTTGCTCTTATCTCGTCGGACATTCCTGAAAATGAATTGAAAACATTAAACTAACTAGCAAACCAACACGCGCGCGATTATTTATTTTACTTCTTACAACTTCAAGTCATTTAAAAACAATGAATTGAAGAGAGAAGTTGATTTTTACTCACCAGTCAGTTGGCAAAGCTCCGGAATGAGGTAAACAATTTCAGCTTGCCCAGCTCGACGATCTTTAGGCTTCGATTTGCAGACCAACAATGGCTGAGTCACATCTTTGATAGTGATGTTGTATTTGTTTCTATAATATTGACCATAGCTGATTGATTCTCCGTTCTTGAGTTTGAAGGTGCTGTTCGGAGACACATCAAAATCTACGTCATCAATTCGATACGTATTATTGTTGTAGTGAGTCATCACGACTTGTCCCATTATTTCCTTCGCGAAATTTTGCTAAAATATAACAGAGGCAAAAGAGAAATTAGATATCATTCTCTTCATGCAGAAGATTTCGAGAACTTTGTACTTTTAAGCCGTTTCACGGAATTATAAAAGATAGAAAGTATTTCAAGAAATTTCTGGAGATTTAAAAAGAGTTCTTGAAATTTAAAAATATTGTAAAAGATTTTAAAGGATTTCAGAAGATTTAAAGTGAGTGAAAACCACTTCAAGGGATTACGAAATATTTTAAAGGATTTTAAGTGATTTCCACAAGAGATTTCAAAAGAATTTTGAAGATTTTAAGAAGAAAAATATTTCTAGGAATTTTAAAAGATTTCTAAATATTAGAAAATATTTCTAACTTTCTTTGAAAAACGTACCTGGTAATATTGTTGCGATCTTTTATATGCGTCTTGCAACATGTGCAAAACGGTTCTCTCCTGCATCACTTTGTGCGAAATTTCGGCACACATGAGAATACTGTTTTCGCATTGTCGAATCGACGTCATGTATCCTGGCCAGAGTTGCATGGGGATTTCGCACTTGATTACAATCTGGGAAAAATTCCATTTCATTAAAATTCAATTTCAATCTGATCTTTATAAATGAAAACTTCTGGGAATCTTGTTATTGGATCAAATATCCAAGAATTATCAAAACCTACCCTATTCCCAGGATCGTAGAAGTTCCTTCCGACAAGTTGCAAGTTCAAATGGGTGAGACACTTCCGCATGACGATGTTGAAAAATTGAATGTAATGGTGGTCTCCTTTCTGTAATTCTCCCACCATTCGAATTTGAATTCTTATCGTCTCTCCGTTGGATTGCCTCTGTGAAAAGAGCTCCAACCCCTGGAATAAAACAATAATAATTAATATTAAAATAGACTAAAATAATGCCAGTCATCACAGTACCTATTGTTATTAAAAAAGGTGAATAGGTGAATTTTTTTATAAAAATAGGTGAGAAACAGGTGATAAAAAATTGAAGCAAACTTAAACGAACAAAATTGAAAAAAAAGAATTGGACCTTAAGGTCAAAAATGTAAACTGTATTTTTAAATTTCTCAGAAAACCATTAAAAAAATTAAGCAAATTCTTCTCAAAAAGATAATATTTCAAATATGAATTTCAAAAGAATTTTACAAAATTCATAAGAATTGAAAATAATTCAAAAGAGTTCGGAGTAAATTCTCAAGAAATTAAAATGATTTAATTTAAAATAATTCAAGGTGATTT
>JAUESH010000039.1:19330399-19360902 GCA_032275165.1 Synergus magnus
ATGATATGATATGATATGATATGATATGATATGATATGATATGATATGATATGATATGATATGATATGATATGATATTCTTCTATATCTTTAAGTGCAGATTAATTGAATAGAGAATAATTGCAGAATAATTTAACAGACGAGAGTTATTGCGCGAAAGGATAAATAATATGATTGTTTTGCTCTGACTGCATGGGAATGTCTGTATGAATTTGCTTATTTTTTTTTCTGCGAAGATGGCACCAGAATCTTAAAGTAGTGAAGTAGATAATCTCCATGAAGGACAAGACACTAAATCCCATAAAAAGGCCCAGAAGTCCGCCGATATTTGCTGAAATACAATGAGTGATTATTAAACTATAGTTCCCTCTTGATTAAAAAAAAAAGGAAAAATAATATGAAAATTTAATAGATAACAATAATAATAAAAAATTATGAATATACTTGCATAGGAATTCAGTAAATCCGAATAATTCGCTCTTCACATATTTAGTAAATTGTGAGTCCACAAAGTAAAGATGTACAACAGCTGTATTCTGCCTGCATTCATTAAAGAAAAATTAAGTTACAGAAAATTTTGCGCATATTAGAATATTGATTTGAAAATTGAAAGATCGTGAAAAAAGATATCTCAAACGTATTTACCCCGAGCAACCACAGGTAAATTTTTTCGAGTAATTAATAAAAGTAATATAAATTAATTACACAAAGTAACGTTGATCCTTCTTCACGTAAATTTTATCTACATTAAATGAGGACACCAATGTACTCTGTGACATCTCTGAACTGTAGCCGATTTCGGAACATCCTGGGTAGCAATTGCAGCTCGGTCTGGAATTATAAAAGATGATAATAATTTATTGATTTATCAGGGAGGAAAGTTGGTGTTTTCGCTAACGAGGGCAGCAATCTTCCTCGACATAGGAAACATCAATCCTTCCACGTGTTGCTGACTATATTTTCTATGTCTCATTTGTAGGACATGTCACTTTTCTAGGCCTGTAGAGAGAGAAGAAAGTAGCGGTTTGAAACCTACGTTTCTGTGATGTTCAGCTGATTGTTTGTATTTTCATCATCGTATAGCTTCAGTTCCATAGCTCTTCTTGCCCGAATAGCACACTGGTCATCTTTTTTTCCACAAATCGACGTATTGGCTGACTCTGCAAACAAAAAAATATATATATATATATATATATATATAGTATATACTCAACACATATCTTGTTTATTAAAAATGATATCTCAGTCATCACAGTTCATCACCTATTCACCCTTTTTCACCTATATTGAATTTGTTCTCCTATTTCATATATTAATGGAATTTGTCACTTTTTCACCTTGTTTAATGACAATAAGTACTGTGATAACTTATCTTACGAACAAAAAAATGACAATCACGAGGAATTACTTACTACCTAATTATATTAACTTACTTGGCATATAATATTGTACACACTGACAAATTTGTTGTGTAAAATTCGCTTCACATTCAAGAATACAGTTTCTTTGTGTGTACGTTCTGTAGTAACGTAAGTGCCTTTCTGAAGTAAAAAAGCATTTTCTTTTCTTTTGCGGTATTTTCAGTATCGATTTGCTAGCAATAGAAATGTGCGGACGTAATATCACTCGCGTCTCCTTGCCCGGCGAAATGGAAAATGCAAAATCTGCTATTTTAGGCGTCTCAACTGGATTGTGCAGCAACATCTGTTAAAATTATGTTTTAATTACTTTTTCATAATCAAGTAGTATAAAAATGGTGAAAATTAAAAGCCCAAAGCCAAAATTTGGGTAAAAAGTTGATTTTGGTTAAAGGGCGATGGAGCGTTTAGAAAAAAAAATGAAATTCATGTAGAATGACCCAAATCTTCACCTCATTAAAAAAATTTCACGATAAAATTGCAAAAATACATTGTTCGATGGGTCCTTTAATCGAGATCTGTTTCTCGATGGCAGGACTTGCGTCATTCTACAGATTTCACCATTTTTTTGTATCTTTTTTTTTTAGTCCTGCTCCAACACCCTTAAAAAAAATTAAAACTCAAGTAAAAAATATGTGTTCGGAATTCGAGCCAGTGTGATTAATTAAGTGACTATATGGTACCTTAAATCCTACACTAGCAGTTGATGAACAATAATATTCTGCGACGTTGGCATCAAGCACTAAAGTTAATCCAAAATATTTTCCAGCTCCGTAGGGTCTCCATGGTACGGAATCTGGTGGTGTATTAGGGCTGTATCCAGCTTCAGGGGTCCAATCAAGAACCGGAAATGGGTAAGAGACATTTAAGTCAGTCCAGTCTTTCCTGAAAGTTTTATTTTTTTAATATACATAGTTTATTGCTTATCAGAATACAACAATTCCATAGCAAGGAGAATGGTACAGAATGATACGTATTTATAAAAATTGTTAAGAAAAATATAATTTCTTTATAAATGAAATGATTAAGAGCTTTTAGTATCTGCGAGTGGATATAATCTCAACACATAAGGCATTTTTTAAGTTTTATTTTTTACAATGATGTAGCTTACACCATAGTAAGTTTTACTACACAGTAAATTCTAATACGCTTCGTAGCCAATCAGAATCCAAGTGGTGGAAAAGAATCGCTTATGATTTGTTCTTATTCTGCTTCTTTGATTTGTTAAGCTTCGTGAACGGCACCCTCAATTATTTCATGATTTCTTAAGTAATGTGTAAAAAGAATTTACAGTCTTATTGCTAGTAGCCAACAAAAAAATAATTAACAACAAAAATTAAATTGTAATGCACCATGAAAATGCTCAGCGTTATACTTACGGATTATAGAAAAGATAGTTTCGATGCACAGCATTAAAGTTACAGCAGATACCCTCGTCTGTTAAAGTCGGATTAAAAAGTTGATTGCAATCATGTTTGATTCCATGCCATTGGCAGAAATAAAGCATGTCGTCGCATGACTGAGACACCTGTAAATCAAAAAATTAGAGACCACTTACTTACAGTCATTGTAGGTCGTCGCCTATTCATCTTTTTTCACTTATTTTTAATTCTCGGTCATTTTAGATTTGAAAAACTTTCCCGGATCATTAAAATAACAAGCAAAATCAAGCTATTAAAGCTGAAAAATTTTTTTTTTTAATTCTTTTGAAATATCTTATCCAAATTCTTAAATTATTTTTAATTAATCTTAAATTTTGTTGAATTTCTCCTGAATTCTTAATTTAAATTTTATTGACTTGGATTGGAGGTCAATTTTTTTTTTACTCTTAGCCAAATTTTTTACAACATATTTCCGTTCTTTTGGTTTATGTTTGTTTCAATTTTTTGTCACTTATTGCTTACCTAATTTTATTTAAAAAATCACCTTTTCACCTTTTTTAATGGCGATAGATACTGTGATAATTATAATTATAATTTTAAATTATTCTTACGTTGATCATGAAGCGCCAAACATTACTCCACTTTGTAGACTCATCGTCCAAGTCATTAAATGCACTAATATTTTCACTGTTGCATATATCATCAAGCAAAAGTTTCTCGAGTTTATTTGACCTAAAATGATTTTTTTCTTTATTAAGTTATGAAGCTGTATATAATATTTTCAATCTAACTTAAATAACATACCCTCGGCTAATTCGGTCAGCTTCAGTTTTTTTTGCATTGTTCATATTGCATAATGTAATTGATGGAAACGGAAATTCTTTAAACGAGACAAGCTCGGGGCTCAGAGAAATTATGATTGGTGATGATATCCATTTCTGATACACACTGTAAATGTACAAACAAGCAGTTGTTACTGCTGCCGTAAACGAGATAATCCAAAATAATCTGCAAAATTGACGGATTAAGATATATTTCAGGAAGCCCTCAAGGATTTGCTCCCGGGAAATTCTTCATTTTCTTACAACACAAGAAACATTGCAAAATACAAAATTACATATTTGATTCTAATTTAAAATTGCATAATGTTAGGTCCTTCGTATTAAATTGTTTTAAATTTTGAGGTACTGAGTTTAAAATGTTAAATTTGAAACATTTAAGAAATATTCAATGCCTAATTTTAAAAAGGTTTAATTTCGAATGTTATAATATAATATAATATAATAAAATATACCTTTCAAAAAACGAGAGATTTGTATCACCGATGTATTTTAAACCATGGAGTGTACTGGATGCACAATAACTTTTGATAGCTGATGCAATTTTGGATTTCTTCAAAGAAACGTGAATATCTTGTGCTCTTGAACTGTAAAAAAATGAGTGCACTATTTTATTATTTCTTGAATATTTTTCTTCGGATTTTATACGATTCCAAGGTGTTCCGAGAAATTTTTAAATATTTTAAAAGACTTCAAAAGTATACTAAATGATTCAAAAATTTTTATTTCATTAAATATAAAAATTTGTAATTCTCTGTAAAATTTTATGAATTACAATGTATTTTAAGGAATTTTAAATGTTTACAAAAGATGTTAAACGATTTAAAAGAATTTCAAGAGATTTTATGGAATTCTTCAAATATCCCACGAAATACTTTTAAATCTACTAAAATCTTTAGAAATTCTTTATTATTCCACAAAATCCCTTGAAATTTTTTTGGAATATTTGAAATATTGTGTATTGTATTTATTTTTATTATCATTAATCATACCTGTGTTGTTTTCCTTGAACTATTTTTTGTTGCAGAGATGCTGATCTATTGTCCACATCTGGGCTTATAATGCCATTTTTAGATATAACGAATAGTTTCTCGTTCCCACTCTGAAAAATATTTTTAAATTATTAAAAGGAAAAGTGAAAAAAAATTCAATTCAATTAAAATGTGATTGATTTATCCAATTGATTTTTGTGATAAAAATTTTAATGGTAAAAATTTTTTATTTCAATTCACTGCAATTAAGGTTGTTGGATCTAAGCTTACAATTTGATATCTTTATTTTACATAACTTTATTTTATTTAACAAATTTTAGAAGATTTTCAAGGGTTTCTAAAGATTGTAGAGATTTTCTAGGGTTTCTAAAGATTTCAAGAGATTTTAAAAAGATTTTGTAGAATTTTAAAGAATTAGTTGGAATTTTTACGCTCTTTGGCCACACTTTTATATAAAAAAAGAGTACATCTACAGAACGAAATTATATCTAAGTTTAATATTTCTTAAGTAAAATGAAGAGATTGAATTTTAAGATTAGGACTTGGGTCCAACATCCTTTATTGTAATTGTACCTGCCAGTTATTTCGAATCGTAAATCCTTCTAGTTGCACAGGGTATTTTTGCATATTTTGTTGTGGGATAACGCGAGATGAAGATGTGTTATAATTTCTCCAGTAACTCTGAGTGCTACTATTACTGTTTTTATCATGTAAATTGTTCATGTTTTCATTGAATTTTTCCTTTCTTTCAGAAATTATTTTATAAATATAATAGGTTTCAGACTCGACTTCTTTATCGCACGACTTCTAAAATTTTATTTGATTCTTTTTCGTTTATTTTATTTATTTATTTTTTTCCCTTATGAAATTTCTTCATTACAGCAGAAGTTTCCTTCTATACTAAAAAATTGAAGACACGGAACTATGAGTTCGTATAATGAATTCTTATAATGAGTACTATGAGTTATAATTATTTCATTGTTACTATCATCAACATTTTTTGAAGAAGAATATTTCGTGAGAAAATATTTTTTTTAATTAAAGAATTATTGTTCAAGTTTAATTCTAGGTCACGAGTATTCTGTCCGTTGTAAATTGTAAAGCACTTGTCACTCAACGTTTTTTTTCCTGCTCACCCTAACGATAACTGGAAGTTTACTGAGGTAACATTACAGCTTACGAGTCAATTTAAACACTTGTTAACTGCTTTCGTGCTCATCCCCTTTCTTCCTTATCTTATATATCTTTAAATACGATGCGCACTAGGGTGGCTCAAAAGTACACAAGTATATGTAAAACTGAAGCTTTTATCGTAAGAAAAAGAAGACCTAATTTTACAACAACTATTACAGTCATCACAGTACCTATTTTGTCATTAAAAAAAGTTGAAAATGTACTTTTTTTAAATAAAAATAGGTGAAAAGTAGGTGACAAAAAATTTAAACAAACTTAAACCAACAGAACGGAGCTACTAAAAAATGTTGTTAAGTAAAAAAAAATCTTCATCTCTAATCCAATTCAAAGTGAATTGTAGAGAATTGAAAAGAAATGTAAGAAAATTTTGGGCGATTTCAGGAGAATTAAAAAAGAAATTTAAGGTAAATTGAAAAGAGTTAAAAGAGATGATGAAACTAAATTATAATATGCAATATATATTATAATTTTATTTCATTATCGTTGATCTTTTACTTCATTCGATCGTATCTTAAGTGAACATTAAAAGGACGCCACTTACCCCACTTCGTTCATAAGAGATGAATGATAATATATTTTTAGAGAGAGATTAGGTCTAATGGCTGTTAAAATGAGGGTAACTTTTTATTAACCCATAATATCATTCAGCGTGATTAAGGAAAACTAAGTTTTTCGTTTTAGGACTCGCGATGATTAGAAAAGGGAGGAGTAACATGTACAATTTTTGTTTTCTTTCTGTTTTTTTTTTTTTTAATAATACTCTACTAGTTATTGACTTTTTACTCATTACGAGTATAGTAAACTTTTATATGAGCTAATCGCTTGCAAGTATCAAGCAGTTGCATTTTATTTACCGGATATCAATGTTTGTTCAACAAATCGATATAATAGTAATATACTGCTGTTTGTGGGAAGAAATTCAGTAAAAATATATGAGGGAAGTTAATTAATATACTAATTACAGGATGTCTAACGATTCGGGAAAACGGGAAAACCGGGAGATTGCCCAAAATTTAGTGAACCTTGTAAAATAAAGGAAAAAATTTTTAACTATTAAAAATGAACTACAATTTTATTTATTATTTCCTCATTTATAAGAAAATAATTTTTTATGATATTAAGTCATTAAAATTTGTACAACTTTAAATCTAAATGCTTAAAATATTGTTCGATTTCAAATTGAAATCGTGAAAGATTAATACTTTCTGAATTGCATAATTTCGAATTGAAACTTTATAAAAACATTTTTTAATTATGTTATGGACTTATATTCGTGGGAACTTATATTATATATTTTAACTTATATTTTGAGTCTTGTGTTTTGAGGCTTATATTTAGGGGATATATTTTATATCGTGTAATTTTAGGGAATTACCTTTGGGCCTTATATTTGTGAGACCTATTTTATGTATCTTATTACTGGTGTTTACATTCTGAAATACATACACCTATATTAATGGCTTTATTTTCCGCTTTTGCAGATGTAACGATGTCAAAAGAAAGCTGCGAAGGAAATTTACAAAACGAAGATGCAGCAGAACTCAATTGGGAGAAGGAGTACATCATCTCTGACAAGCTTAGAAATGAAATGGAATCCATGTGGGAGGTTGTATTTACATTTCATATTTTTCTTAGTTATTATAAATATTCATCACTAAAATTGTTGATAAAAAGTTTGACACATATTTACAGATTCCACAAATTTTCCATTTCCTTCAGTTGACTAAGGAAGCATTAAATATTACTCATTTATCTATATATGAGATGGAAAGAATGCTCCTTATGCCAAAAGCTTCCAAACAGTTGGCAAATATCATGACCTGCTTACTGAGGTAACTTTTCATTAAGTATTACTTTTAATTTATTAAGGGTGTTGAAACCAAGTCTTAATCTCAAAATTCAGTTTCTTCATTTTACTTGATGAATATTATAATTAGATATGATATAATCACTCTATAATTAGAGTGAAATGAAAAAATTGAATTTTGAAATAAATTTTGAATTCCTCTTTTTATGCCAAAAGTATTAAAATTAAATATTTTGTCATTATATAGGCACATTTCAATTTTAAAACAGATTTTTAAGGCCTTGTTCATAAGTCCACACTAATCAAACAAATTTTAATTATTCTAGCTCTCCAAACCTTAAAACAAAGCTTCATAAAATACCTCCTATGCCCTACGAATTTTGGACAAATATTTTAATGCACAAAGTTAAAAGTTGGTTCAAAATATTTCACACCAAGCAACAAAATACTATTAAGGTAAGAGATTGCAAGGAATGTCAAGAGATTTAACGAAATTTAAATACTTCAAAGAATTTCGAAAAATTTTAAACGTCCCAAAACATTTTAAGTATTTCATGGAATTTTTTAAGAATTAAAAAAATTTGCAAAGTTTCAAAATATTTTAAGACATTGCGAAATATTTAAGACATTGCGTAATTGTGCGAATTAAAAAAAAAAATAACAATAATTATAATAATAACCTTTTAGGTTTTCGAATCAATAGGAGTGGAGCCTGAATTTTGGAAGATTTTTACAGATATTTCTTGTATTGAAGAAAAAAAATTTGAGGAACTAACGTTGAAACAGAGAGTTTGGTTATTGAAAACGCTGTGTGATACAATTATGGTAAGTCTTTTATTATTGAGGGACATCTTTTTGCCGAAAAATCAAAATCCTGAACGTGAAAAATTACCGAAAAAATAATTTTCAAAAATGCAAATTGCCGAATAAACATAATATTGTCAAAAATGTTTATTAACGAAATTTAAATATAGTGAAAATATTTATTAATGAAAGTTAAAAATTACCGAGATTTAAAATTCCCGAAATTTAAATTTCCCGAGAACATAAATTTTCTATTTTCGTTAATAAATATTTTCGGTATTTTTAAATTTCGTTATTCAAAATTTTCGGTAGTATTTTTTTTTATTCAGAAAAAAGATGTTGTCTCGTTAAATACTGTAATTTTTAAATGTCTACATTTTATTATATTTATTAAATGAATCTTTTTTCCTTTAAACAGCATAATAGAAAAACTATTCAAGAAGAGTTGTTAAAACAGCCATGGGAAAATAGAATCGAATCGATTCTTGGTATTGACAGGCATGGTGCTAGGTATATTTACTTTCCACAGTTTCTGCAAAATAATCTCAGAATCTATAGGCAGTGTTTGGACAATAAAATATTGTCAACCGTGAAGGTAGACTTTTACAAAATTAAATAAATTTTAATTTTTAGTTTACACTTATAATTCAAAAAGAATTTATTATTAAAAAAATAAATATATAATCTCTTTTTCAGTCGCCCGCTATTAAAGAAGAACCAAAAAGTCCAGTGAAAGAAGATAACACGGCCAAGTCTCCTGTGGGTAAAACATCTCGAAATAGAAGGAGAAAATCTCGCTGGAGAAACGGGACTTTGCCGTATAAAGGGAGAAAAAGAAAAGAAAGGGAAAAAAGGAAAAAATATGATAAATTAATAAACTGCCCATTCAATACTGATGCCGTCATGAATTTATTGACTAATGAAAGTAGAGATTTAAATGAATCAAGCAGTTTCGGTAACAATAATAATATTAATTATGATTTGATTACTGCAACATCTTCTAGAAATTTATCAAAGACAGTAGAAAATGTAGAAAATTCTAGTGAACTTAAATGCAGTTTCATTAAGTCAAACGAATATGATGCGAGCAGGTCCTACAATACAATTTCTCCTGAAAATAAAATGTTCAAAGGATTTGAAAGTCAGTGTCAAGAAGAAGCTAACATGAAGGTAATTTGTGAAATTTTAGATGAGTTAACTTCGAAAATCGAAAGAAGCCATGATCATTCAAATTTAGAAAAAAATAATCATGATTTTATTTCATCGAACTGTGAGGAAGTTAATGAAATTATTTCAAGGACTAGCTCGAATATGAATGCTGAAAATTTAAAATTTCTAAATAAAAATTTGCCTGAAATGGCGTCTGAGGAGAAAGAGGAGAAAGAGGATGAGATAGTGAATGAAGATCTGCAGAATGACGAAGTAGGTTTAGACAAGTGGTTGGACGCTTTGTCAAGGAAGAAGCGAATGGAAGAAGAAGAGAATTCTATATTTGTTCAAAAGAAGAAGGAAAGTGAACATTTTAGTAAATCGATTAAAAGAGAACCGAGGTCTATCTCGATAAGTCCTAAGAAGTCACAGTCAGAAATTAAAGAAGACAGTGAAACTGCAAACAATTCTGATAGTGAATACGAATCGTCTTTGATAGAATTGAGGGATTCATTAATTAATGAAGCATCAGTTGACGAGTTATCCGGCTCTGGCAACTTTACTAATCACAGTAATAATTTTCGAAACATCACAAAAATAAAAGAAGATTGGCATAATACTATGGAGAATTTCAATGAAATGTTGACTGATCTAAGTGCTTCGAGTTTTGAACTTGTAGCAGACAGTGTGGAGACATTGAGAACTTTCATTGAGGGCTTATATTGTAAAGAAATTAATTCAGATAAAAGTAATAAGGATCTGGTACATATAATTGTTTTTCAAAAAATGAATGGGTTTTAAGAATTTATTTTAATAGGTTAATTGTATGATTCTACTTTACAGGATAGATTCGTACCAACTTGTGAAATAAATTTAATAAAGAAAATGTCAAGTTTGCTTAAATCTGTGGAAAATATGGAGGCAGCCTTAAAAGATTCCACGAAAAAAGCTAGATCGAAATTACAAAGAGAATGGCTCGATTTTAAAAATGGGTAGGTTTATTTTTTTAGTATGTTCGATCTGTTAGTTTAAGTTTATTTTAATTTTTTTTTTTTTTTCATATATTTTTCACCTATTTTTATTTTAAAAAATCACCTTTTTTAACGGCAATAGTTACTATTATGACTGATACACATAGTCTAAGTTTGTATTTATTATTATTTGATTCGGATGAGTTGAATTTGATCCTAACTTGCGTTTTCCAGCGTTGTGGAGGTTCAAGAATCTTCCAGTGAGACTGGTCCCAGCTCTAATTGGTGGATTATCGGCTCACAAGGCTGTGCATTGCCAATAAGTGAAGCTACTTTACACTCTGTGCCTCATTCTGCCTTATCTCCATCTGGTTCCCAAAATCAAGTCGAACATTCAGATAGCGAATGCGATAAGCGACCCGAGCATCAAGAGCCGAAGGAAAAATCTAAAGCCAACGATGAGGAAAATAATTTCGATAGACGGAAAGGTAGCAGAAACTTTAACAATGATAAAGAAGAAGGAGAACAGGAAGAAAGTGAAGATGGTGAAAGCGAATCAGAAGGTTTGTGCATAATTATTTATCTGCACAGAACCGGATTACATTTAGATGAATTCTTTTTAAAGGAATTTTACATTCCTTTGAATCATTTTCAAAGCATTTTTTTCTGCCTCGGTTTGTTCAAGATGTATTCTTGTGAATTCTTTTGACTTTATCTTGAATTTTTGTATATTCATCTTAATTTTTTTTTAACTTCTTTTATTGAAAACAAAAAACAAAATACACCACAAAAGAAAAACCGGGAAAAACGTTGTTTTTTATCCGGAAAATTTGAAATGAAAAGTTCGCTAGGTGTCCTGTTTTAAATTCGGCTCTGTCCCTGCGCAAATGAAAGTCATTGGTACGTATATTATCAGGAAAATATTTTGTATGTAGAATTGAAGCAGCAAACCAAGAGAGTTTTGCGAGCGCGAGGCATCTCCTCCTACACTGAACAACTTCTCTCAGATAATAGCGAAGCTGAAGAACTCGAAAGGTGGATCGACTTTGAGGCTGTCTACTCGGCTCCTAGCGTAAACGCGGATTCAACATCTCCTCATACGACTCCACAGTCAAGAAAAAGTGATAAACGCTCGGAGGCTGAAGACTCAGATCAAGACTGGATCCTACCAAGCTCTCGCAAGAGGAGAAATAAACGTCAGTGTAAGTTTCTATTTTTTTCCGACCTGATGTCAGTTCTCCTTCGGGCTCTTCAAAATCGATTTTCGATACCACACCTCCGAAAAAAATGATGTTTCAATTCAATACAATAAGTGTTTGAATCAATTTCCAAGAATCGATTCATCCTTCTCTAATCGCGGTGCATACCATGCATACTTTTAAGCCTTATGATTTTGGGACTTATATTTTTGGCGTATACAGTCATCACAGGTCCTCACCTATTCACCTTTTTTCAATTGATAGAGTTGAATCAAATGAAAATTATTGACATTGGAATTATAGGATAATTCCGGGTCATTTGAAATTTGAAATTTCCTGATAATTGAAATGATGAAGAAAGTTAATCTTTCAAATTTGAAAATATTTTTATTTGAAACTTGCAATTTAAACAATTTTTTGAAAATCTTGTGAACTCTTTTGAAAACCTTAAAAAAATTTAATTAAAGTCATTAAAAATATCCTAAAATCTTCTGAATTCTTTTCAAATAGCTTTAAATTCTTTAAAATCATTTAAAATCTCTTGAAATTGTTTAAAATCGTATGAAATTTCTTTTGAAATCCCTTGAAAATCTCTAAAATCACTTAAAATTCTTTAAAATTCTTCAAATCTTTTAAAATCGCTTGAAATTTACTATACTGTTATGATTGCGTATAATATTTTAGGACTTACTTTATATAGATTATTATTGTTGAAATTTATTAAATTACATTGAGTTATTTTGAATTCTTTTAAATCCACGATAACTGATTTTCAAGTATTTTAAATTACTTTGAGATTTTATTCGAGTTTAGGATGTGTAATAAACAATACTAACAAAAGATTATTCCTTCTTCTAGCCGCCAGCCGAAGGTTAAAGTCATTCCAACACAAACTCCAATCTATCAAGGTGAACTCAAACTTAGCTTCTCCACCAACCACTGCTTTATCGGACGTCACGGAAGAAAAAGAAGATTCAATTCGACCGTCCGAGTCGGAAACCAAGAAGGAATTACCGTCAGAAATTCCTGAAATTCCGAGCACATCTCTTTCACGTCCTGCAATTGACCAAAAACCTCTACCGACCGAAAATCCCGAGAAAATTGTACCTTCCCTTAATCCCGCAAATGTGATTTGTAAAGTCGAGTGCGTGGACAGCGTTCATTCGGAATTGGACATCAAAGACGAGGGACCTATCATTGACCCTGTGACAAATAACTCAAACAACTCAAACAATTCAAACAACTACAACATCAACGTCCAGCAAAATTACGTTGTCGTTAAAACTGAACCTCCGCCAGTCGCAAATTATTACCTTATGCAGCAAAATCCTCCAATAACTGGTGTCGTTCCACAAGTACCATTCATGCAACAAGCTGCATTCGTCCAGAGTGGAATTCCTCAGTCACAGCAAGTTCATTCCGTACCTTCCGGTTATTATCTTCAGAGTACCCCAAACTATATGGTCCAAAGCCCTCAATCTGGTTATGGACCACATCGTCATCCAATTAGTCTTCCGCCAGCTCAACAAATGGTCCTCCAACAGCCTCAAATGATGGGTCAGCAGGTTCTAACTCAACCGAATTACGTACAATACATGGTCAACAATTCGCAACAAAATCTTGTTGGCTCGAGTCTTCCACATCCAAGAATGTCAATCAATCATCGAGCTAATTACATCCCTAGTCATGTGCAGCCTCGAGGACAAATGAATCAGCAGATTCGAATGGCTCCAAGGTGTCAAACCAGAATGCCGAGGCAGAATTTTGCTCATCCCAATGGGGCGGTTATCCGAAGCATGCCGCTCACAGGAAACGGAAGGTTTCCTGCTAGAAACTTGCCTCCGAGAAATATTGTGCCTCGTCAAAATATGAGGCACGTCGCTCCTCGGTTGCAGAAATTAACTAAACCGAATTCGAATTTGACGTCTCCTTCGAAAAACACCACCTCATTGATTGTTCTTAGCGATAGTGACGATGAGATCGAAATGATCATAACAGAAAAGCCAAATGAAACTCTCTCAGCGCCGAGTGTAAGCTCCCCGAGAAAAAATGTGGGTCAACCTATCCAGAGGCGAAAACCGATTGTAACTTCGGAAGTTACTGTAGCGAAGCCGAAAAGTTCTCTTCCACCACAAATCGTACAACGCATGAGTCAAGGTGGAATTTCCATCACTCCAGTTAAAGCAAATCCACCTCCTTCGAATCCAAACACACAGTTGGTCGTGGTGGTCAATGAAACAGGAAGTCATTATGCTCTTGCGTTGCCCAATGGAAGTAAACTGATTCTAACGCCGGAACAAGTCGCCCAAATTAGAGCATCCAATGGAGGAAAACTTATTTTGTAAAATATGTAAAGTCATCAGGCAGCTAAATGCACGTGTTCAATGTAATATTTATTTTTTCATAGTTTCTATGCATTAAATTTGTTGATATTTAGTATATAACTTATGATTAATTATTATGTGGAAGTTTCTCTGGTCCGAGAGTTTCTTGCAACCGAATTTTAATAAACCGAGACTATAGAATCCTAAATGAAAAATCTCAAGTCTCTCAGCTTAAAACTCTTAGTGCTGTATAATAATAATTTTAATTCAGAGGCCGGCAAAAGCCATTTTCTGTTAATTCTAAAATTTTTATTAACTGAAATAGTAGACAAGGACATGGCCGGATATACAAAGCTTTTATAAAGCAGATATAGTGCCAACCAAGAAGAAGAAGAAGAATAATAATAGATATTTTGAATCACTTTAGTCTTTATCCATCCGTAATTTTTTGAAACAATAAAAAAGACATATGGGAACATTTATTGCTATAGTGATGGGGTGGAATTATAATTTTAAGGGCTGTACTCAAACCAAAATTTATTAGTATTCTTAGCATTCATTTTTCCAGAAAAATATCTATACAAAAAATTTTCTTCTATAAAAATAAGGTTTTTTAGAATGAGAGTATATACATACTTCGTATACTTAGTATACTTAGCATACTGCTAATGATAGTTAGACTTTATTTTTTGAGATTAAGCACAGCAACATCAATCCGCTGAATTTTATTCGTCCTTTCCCGTCGTCCTGTGGTTAATTTTTAATTAATTAATTTTACGTAATTTGCCAGGGTTGTATAAATAAGTAAATATTCAAATTAATTATATTCTGTCAATTAAAAAAAAGAACTTTAAGGTAATATATTATTTTCATTCTTTGATCAAAATTTGTTACGAATATGCTAGTTTGTATCTGATGACGATTTTCGGATAACTGATGGTAGAAAGTTGTAGGCGTTATGTGGGTTGCTATCCTTGTTCTTCTTTTCTTCTCAGCTGAAGCAATTGGTGTTGGCACCATAATCGGATTTCTTTGAATTAAATCACATGTCTAAAAATAAGTATGGGGTAATCCCGTACCTACAATTCATTGAAATTTCTGTAAAACATAATTATTTTCATAAATGAAGATTGCTTGAAGAAGACAATATTTTTAATTACTTTTTACTCCCTCGGGAGTAAAATGTGTATACGAATGTGTAATGTGTGATTTGGCGGGATGAAAAAGTTTTTTTGCTTCCACATAAAAGAAGCTTAACAATGATTTAAAATATTTCGTGGATATTATAATATTTCAAGATATTTCATGGAATTTTAAGGGATTTTATTAAAGGTTGTCCTGAAATTTTAAGGAAATTCAAAAGGCTCTTATGACTTAAAAGATTTTGCGGACAAAATGAAAAATACAAAACCGGAGATTTCTAACTGTGTGATATCCTGTAAATATTACATATAGACAATTTATCTCCGCATCTGAAAATGTCGGAATTTAACAAAGTTTTCGAAATCTTCTTTATTTTTTAATTTCTTCATTTTTATAAAGAGACTTTATAATTTAATTACACTCGTGATTCTAAAATTTTAAAGCGTTATAATAAAAATTAATTATTTAAAATCTCAGTTGTGAAATTATGTTTTACATAATTACAATAGGATATTTATTATTTACCGAACTGAAACGAAACGACTGAATCTTTTGATGCGTGCTGTACTGCATAACGGAACTTCTTTCCCACTCTGGTCTCAGACTCCACACAAATTTGAAAGGTTACTCAGTTGAGAAATAGACGCAGTATCATAAGGTTCTGTAATCTCAATCTAGAATACACGCCCACAGCATGGGTAAGTCTCTTGTTACACATTTAATAAACAATTATCGATTGTTGAGATCCAACAACAATGAATAACGGATCACAATAAAGTCATTATATTGTGCAAGATGTACAAGATTTATAGATTTTCTTCTAAAGAAGGTTTCTCATCCACTTGTGAAACAAACTATAGTTACGCTCAGATTAATTGTACATATGTTTTACTGACTTTCAAAAACTCACAAGTATTTATTTATGTAACAAGTATTTACCAAAATCCTCTAGTTTTTAATAATTAAATTTTAAAATTAGGTAAATAAATTGCTTTTTATTTGTTGGTGTGTTTGAAGTGATTGTGATTTCTATTGTGTTAGTGAAAAGAAAATTCATGAGTGTAATTCTATTGCGTCAGTGTTATTAAAAACAGGATGCTTTTAAAAAATAACAATTTAAATTAAATATTTCATTCTGAATATTGAATTTGAAATTTAATTTTGCTTTAGTTGTTACTTTGGCCTTCAAAAGTTGGAAAAAATGAAGAAGTGGAAAATTATTTTTTTTTAAAGTGAATACAATTTTAATTTCGGAACAAAGTTCAGGAATTTTCAATAAAATAATTTATTCCAAAAAGCACAAAACTATATTTTAAAAATATTGTGTTTGAATTTTGCTATTTCTAATTATGTTTATTGTTCTTCTTGTTGCAGACATTCTTTATATCCTTAGACTGATAGTGTCTCTCTCCGTAAGCATTGAAATTTTTAAAAATCTTTTTAATTGCTTCAAACTCATGCGTTGATCAAAAAATATTTTTTAATGCCTTTTTTTCTGTTTACAGACTCTGATAATTACGGTTTCCGGTGGTGATATGCTTCGAAAAAGCATAGTTTACGATAAAAATACACCTGATGTATTTTATTGTCCTCAACATAAACCAATTGGATTTGAAAAAATGATAGTTCGCGCTAAGCCTCTATCGAGACTATGTCAATTTGGAGGTGGTGAAATCCCTGAAGATTATAAGAGCGATTGTTATAATGATGTTGACGAAACTGAATACGCTTGCAAAGAAAAATACAGAATCATGGTAAGACCTTATAATATACGTTATATTTATGTATATGTTTATAGGTTTAAAACTATTACAACAGTATTATATAGTTTTGAGAAATTTCCCCAAAAAATAAATGAAAATTTTGATACATCAAAACAGCAAATATAATATAAGATTATTACGTACAAAAAGAAAAAGAATTATTGCTTTGGTGTCATCGGAAAAGGAATGGTTGCACAAAATGCTTTAATTTTTTGAATGAAGCAATTAAAGCTGTTGGACTCAAGTTCTAATCACAAAATTAAATGTCGTTCTGTATAGAGCGAAAAAATGTTTAGTTATAATACTTTTTGTTTAAAATAAAGAAATATTAGAGAGTTTTGAAAGAACTCCAAAGGGTTTAAGGATTTTCAAGAGATTTTAAGTGATTGTAAGCAAAGATGTAATAATATCTTTGTTGTAAGGAAGAGATGTAATTTTGAAGCTAGAAATTGGATCCAACACCTTCAAATAAATACACACGCTTTTATTTATAACAAAAAAACCTGATTATCCCCTGAACCCATAACAAATATATTAACTCTTCTCTCAAATTATAACTCCTGGTGTTGGTTTTTTTTCTTTCAGAAGCGATTGAAGAATGCTGAAAGTAGTGAAGATTCTGCAGAGAAAAACCACACTGAGAAATAATGAGAATATAGAGCACAAGCAAGCACAAATATTTTAATACACTAATGCATAATATATTTTATATGAAGAATGAATTTGCAATATAAATTACTTCGATCATTTGCTATGCTCATCTAATGCTATAATATCCACATACATACTTGAAGTGAAACTCGCAGAACTGGTGTCATCGCAGTGGGCAAGGCATCGTTGTTACATAAATATCGCAGTTGCTTGCTGATGCACAACGTAGATAATACTCAAAAATAAAAACCTAAACATTTTTCATCATTGCATTCTTGTCCAAATATTTTCGTCCGTGTACTAGCTCAACCTGATTACATAGTATGAATTTGACTAATTAATTTATACATATATTTGACAACAGAATTAACAAAATGAAATACTAAGTGAATTAGTAAGAACAACTTACAATCTATTTAGTAGATTTAGTTACTAGTTGAATTATTCGCAAAATAGGGTAGGAGGATGTAAAGGAACAATGAAGATATAGCTTACGGAGCGTCTAGGAAGAAATATAGGGAAGATGGAGAAGGGTATGGTGAAGAGGGTAGATGGGGTAAAGTGAAGAGCCCAATAGGATGATTAGACAAATAAAAGGAGTGGGGAGATTTTCTACTAAAAGTTCTTAAAATTACATTTAAATATTTTTCCAGATGCGACTTCATCCTCCTGGAAGTGACACTCCATATAATGGAAAACGTTTGCAAAAGTTTATTACTGCCGAGAAAGAATTGCATTCAAAAAAAAAATCTAAATAATAAATAGATGTATTTTTTGGAAATTGTAATATATACCTCAAATTTTATTGTTAATAAATGATTTTATTTTTAACATCTTATAAACATGTATCCATTATATCGATTTTTGAGAACCCAGAATTTAAAAATATTTTTTTAAATTATTTTTTCCATGGATTGAATTTTAATATTTCTACAATCTTATTATATATGAAGTTACCTGCTGAAGTTGGTTTAGCCTGATAGGCAGTTTTTCTATGGTGGTGTCTCTTACTATTGGTAGCAGGTTATCATCGAGATGAGGAACTGTAGTGTTTAAAATTATTGCAAGAACTAAAGTAGAAGTGAACATTGAGGATTCTGTTTTCCTCAAACCATATGATGTCATCATGCTTTTTTTCCTGCTGGCACTTTTCACAAGTGTTTTCACTGAAAAGTATTGGTATGATATTTAATACCCTTTCTTCTGACTGCGTTTATTTATTATAATTCGCCATTCGTGTACGACCGTTTGTTGAACTGAAAGCAGAACTAAAAAAAGGCAAACAATTTCAAATTGCAGGGTGTTGGGAATTAAATTGTTTAATCAACAAAATCTTGGTACGGTGATTTACAATAAAGGTGATGGCATTAATCACTGTTGGACCAACGAAGAACTTACTGTTCTTAATAGCCGCAAAATGTTCCAAGATTTATTGCCTAAGGTATTTCAGTGCACAAATTATAGACGCAATGTTTTAATTTTTCTATGAATTTTCAGACGAATTTATTTAACTCGCAAAGTGATCAATTTATACAATTGCTGATCGATTACCTCCACATTATTCTCGAGAGCGTGCACAAGCTCTCGGTAGGTAAAACGAAGCACTTGCTATTAAATGCACTCGCTGATACGATGGGAGGCTATTTGCAGGTTTACATCTTGCCCATTATGAGGCGATCATACTACGCTGGGAATATAAAATACCAAAATATGAAAAAGCTTCTCGAGATTTTTCAACAACTTAAAGTTTTTTTGCGCACGGACGGCTCCGGGTGGCGGAAACATTTACCACTGACTGATCATATAAGAGTACAATCGATTATTATTGAACCACCAAAAAATTCATTAGCTTGCAGTGAAATAATAACCTACCAAACAGGTACGAAAATATATGAATTTACAGGATTTACAGTATGAATTTCAATATATTTAACCTTTCCTCGGCCCTTCTTTTTTAAGTTAAAAATTGTATTTTAAAAGTTCCTGAGACTACGAAAGTCCAAGCTGCAGTTACTATTCCTTTACCATACCTGGACAGTGAGGTGAACCCTAATAGGTACTTTTTTTTATGCTGTTATTTAGTAAAAGTTAATATTTTTCTGAAGTACAATAGTGCAGTATAATTGTGGACAATATAGAACAGAACCACCTGGAACCACCGTTGCAAAGGTGGATCTATTATTGCAGCAGGAACCAGTGTTCATTGAGTGAGCACAAAAGTTCAGTTGATTGATTACATATTACAATTGGCCCCAAAGTCCCAAATGGTACCCAAACGGAGCCCCGTACTCTACTGCGCATGCGTCGCACTCGACAGCTGATTGGTTACTATTCGCGCGCAGTTTAAAATTGTTTAGCATTTTAAATTGCGCGCGAATGGTAACCAATCAGCTATCGAGTGCGACGCATGTGCAGTAGAGTAAGGGAGCAACCTGCAACCAAAGAAATATCTTTGCTGCAACCCTACAGGCCTGCAATTAATACCTTATTTTCAGTATTGCGTTACCATTTCAAACTGGAAGTCTACAATCGTTATATTCAGAAAGATCAGCCTTTATCCTTGTGAAGTATTACATAGCGAGTGTTAAATGTATTACCTCGAAATCAAAAACAAATAAGGAAGTAATAAATTTTAAAGCTGATCTTTACGATTGGCTGCAGCAATATGTAAGTATTTCCATTAGGGACTTAAACTCTAACCTCAAGATTAAATCTCCCCATTGTTCCCATTCACTCAACAATTATTAGAATTTCATGGATTTCATGTCTTTTCGCTATGATGTAGACATACTGTTTTTCAAAATTGATAAATTTCATTACAGAGCGAAAAAATATTTAATTTTAATATTTTTTGCATAAAATCCATAAAATGAAGAATTCGAAATAACCCCAAAATACATTCTATTATAGGTTTATCCTCATTTAGACGACGAGAAGTGGTATCCGGCTTTTGGTGGTGTATTAAGAGTATTAAATTCAGTGAAAGAAACAGGTTTGTTAACATTGAAAACTATGGAAAGTTTATTTGCCTTTCCTTTAATTTTATTGTTATAGTTAAAAAAATTCTAAATCTGAAATAAAAATCTACTTTAAAGCAAAACTCTGCAAAAGAAAACTCGGTAGCGAAAATCCAATGATGCCGCCTGTTATTACAGACTTAATAGAAACGGCAGCAGCAGAACTTACGGCATTATCAGTAGGAAATGGTAACTTCATATTTTTTGTGCTAATTACCTTCAAAATCCATAATATACGTTTTTTATAATGCAGAAACGTATAGCTCAACATCCTTTGAACTAAATCAATTAATTGCTATTGGTGTGGCAAGTGCTGTGTTAGTGTGGATGCTATTGGGTTTGACACTTCTTTGCTATAAATGTCTTAAAAGAAATTCTGATCCATCCTCTCCGTGTTCATCGCCTAGTAGTGTCCCGTAAATACAAACTATATTTACCATTTATAAAATCTCGTATGATCTATTATCATTTTTTTAGAATCATTTTTTCAGGGTTGCAATTCTATTTAAATCACAACATTGTAAATCAGACACACGTCCTTCAAGTCCCTCAGACAAAAATATTAGAGAAAAACTGAAAAATTGGTTGAAGAATAAGCTTGACAGTCAATATTCTAAACATTATAATATTAAATCTGGAGACGAAGAACGCTGTTTGGCTGAAATTAATTATAGTAGCGGGGATACTATAGACGGTAGTATTAGTAAGTGACAAACAATTGATCAAATATGAATTATATTTCCGTATAGATGAGATATTGGTGCTACTTTTTTGTCCTGGGTAAATGATGGACAAAAACACTTCATGTTAGGTTCCTTGGATGCAGAATTTTTTCAACTTTCATATTATTTCAAGAAAAAAATTTTACATTATGTATTATAAAAGAATTTATTTGTTGAAATTAGACTTCAAAAAAACTTTTAAAATGGTCGAAAGAGTTAAATTGATTTTAAATATGTCCAGGGACTAAAAAAAAAAAATTGACAAAATTTGACGAAATGCTACTTAAGGTAAATTTTAAAGAATTAAAAAGAATTAAAAAGAATTTAAAGGGATAGAAAATAAATCCAAGTATTTTATTCAAAAGTTTACTTTACTTTGAATTACGTCAGTCAAAACGTAATTGTTCCTAATATTTGATTTGGTGTGTGAAAAATAAAGATCTTACATAAGGAAATAGGGACGTTAAAATCTTAGAAATACATATCCAGCTGAAAAAATTTACTTGGAAAAACAAGTGAATATTCCACGTGAAATTCGGGTTGTACCATATATAATCTGAAACAATTCATGTGGAAATTTTCACGCTATTTTTAAAAGCAAATATCCCGCAAATCTTAAGAGATACACAAAAATGGATTTCCGTCTGGAAAATTTTACCTGGATTAGGAGAGATGTGAAATTTTGAAAATTGTCCTTACACATAATTAATATGGAAGCCTGTTCAGAAGTGATGAAAAATTTTTGACCTCGAAACGGTCTAACGGATACGAATCAATATCTAAAAAAAGGCCAAGAATCGAATATCGGAAGCAGGGAAGTATCTGAAATAGTCATGACTCATTAATAAACATCGAACCCACAGATTGGTAGTTTATAGTTATACTTGTGGCGTATCGTATGCATCTGTGCATGCCTTAATATGCTTTATGATTTGATAGAAAAAAAATTTGACTCTGGAATTTAAAAAATGTCCTCTCTTCCGGCAAATACGTTTAATCTTCCGTCCCTGTCCCTTTTCGAATGAAGTTCTGCTCTTTTTACTTTGACTAAGTGACGTATTTGAAAAAAGACTAGAGAAAAGTCGATCACCCCGAGTAGACAGCGTAGGGTTTGAGGCGTGTGCTTGAACGAACGGCATTCAGTGTTTCTTGGATAATTTTAGATCGGAAAGATAGCGTCTTTACTTCAAGAGAGAGAAAGACAATCCCGTAGAGGAAATGAGATGGTACGAAAACCACCAGCAAGAGAGATGCAGAAAGAAAGAGGGAAAGAGTGAGATAGGAAGACAGAGATTTGGGTGTGAGTGGTCTCCTGCACGCAGTTATGCCGATCACCTCTAACTGAATACCGCCAAATTGAATTCTGTTTCAAATTCTTGAATCAAGTGTCGCATGAGTGTCGAAAACCAAATGCAATAAACGAAAGCCCTCGGGGAAGTCACGAGCAATTAGAGAATTTATACAACGAAAACAAAGAATTTATGGTAGGTGTACATTTTTACGTTACGTTACACATATAATAGTACTTTGTTCTGGAGACTCCCTAATACACAAAACGTATATCGGTTCGACGTATCGCGCTCGTGAAAAAAAAAAATAGCGAGTAGAGTTGTGTAAGTTATCTCTATAGAAGTAACTCATCGTTACAGTTACCGTAGAAAGGAAATTTGAGTTCCCTTAAAAAAAAATTAAATTGAATTTAAGCTCCTCGTCCTACATTTATTGAATTTATCATATAAATTTAAAATACAGGGAAGTATACGTTTTAATTTAATAAATTAATAATTAAGAAAAACAGTCCTATTATTGTTACGTATTCACAGCTTTTCTATTTACAGTGTTTCGAACTTAATATCAGTCATCACAAGTCGTCACCTATTCACTTTTTTTTCACATATTTTGAATTTGTTCACCTATTTTACCTATTTTGGGAATTTGTCCCCTTTTCACAAAATGTGCTTTAGTGAATTTTTTAATTTTCAGATAGTTTACCAGCTGACTTACTGAAGAGTCAAGGAGAGTCAAATTTAAGGGAATTGGTGGAGAAAAAATAATTATTGGACGAGAAATAATTGAGACGAGATATAAGATTGAAAAATCAAACCTAACCGGAATTTGGTTTTCTTCTCGTGTATAGAACTTACAGAAGACTTGAATTCAAATCCAAAAATGCTAAAATGATTCATCAGACGTTTTTCAAATTTTAGACCATTGTTGAGGTATAATGCATTATGATATAGAAACGGAAGATAAAAAAAAAGCAAAAGAAATTCTCTGTGAGAATTATTCAATGGAAATACAGAGACATTTGAATATGACATCCTTTGTGAAATAAGGATCTTGGCAATGACGTATTTATTTCGTAATGTAAAATCGAAATATAAAAAGCTATTTATGCATCAAAAAGTAAAATCCCCGTGAATTGTACTTTTTTGATTAATATGATGGCAGGAACGGGAGTGAACGTAGGAGGGGGCAGCATGCTTAGAACCAGAAGAAGGGACATCAGTATCAAACCAAACAGAAAATTAGATCGTAAGTCATCAAGAGGAATGATTTATGAGAACGAGGAATTAAGGTTGAGGACCATACACATCAATGCCGAGGTAGAGCAAGGTAAGATCCTATTATAAAAAAACGGTTGCGATTACATATTGAAAATAGATTCTCCCAATCTCAAACCGCATTCTCTCTTCACTTCCCGGTAACAAGGTGTGTATTGAAATGAATTAAAATGATTTTGAAAAGGATCAAAAACGGTATTGCTTTTAATTGAAAGCGTTGCGAATTTGAGTTAAATTGTCAGCACTTTAATCCAGAACAATTCTGCAGGATTGAATCTATATTGAAATGTTGATAATTTTATTGCAAACAAGAGATTAAATTGACTTCAAATCTATCACTCGCGTTAGAATTAGAATGTGTTCATTTTTGTCAGAATTAACTGGACTTCAAATCTATCACCCCCGTCAGAATTAGAACGTGTTCATTCTTGGTTGCGGGATTTAACAGGATTGAAACGAAAACAAACGTAAATCAGTCAAATGAATTGAAATGTTTACGTTCAAAAATGCAATTGCTTTGGATTAAAAGAGTTGAAAAATCGCCCATATTCCAACTACTTTTTTTTCAGTTTAATTCACTCCTTCTTACCGGGTTATCGGTTGGATTTATATTCATCGCCTGTACTTTAGAATCGAAATCAGAGCTGCCAACTGATTTTAATGTGTGTAAAAGAATTTCCAGAGAAAAAAACAAAATAGTTTCAACATTTTTTCTGATTAATGATGCACGCGCTTCCAAAACAAAAGAACGGAGAGTTCAAAGATTCAAAAAAACCCGTGGTAGAGGGCGTATCAAAGATACAAATGTTTATTGTAGTAAAATCCAATTAAGGGCATGTGGTAATTACCGTAAGAGCAAATTTAGTTTCTCCAACTTTAGACTCGCAATAATAAATATTTTTTCCTAAAACTAGGCCATTTACCTCCGTTTTGTACAGACGTGCAGCTCTTATGGTATAAAGTATCACATGTCCTCCATGCCCTTAAGGGCAAATGACAGACGTAACTTTAGCCATATATATTCCGCCAACTTTTTCTTAAATAAATAAATAAAATACATTTTGGGCAGCAAACAGCAATGAGAAAAAGATTAATCTACTGCTCTCTGCTGTGCAAAATGTATTTTATTTATTTATTTACGAGAAAGTTGGCGGATTATATATGGTTAAAGGCAAGTCTGCCATTTGCCCTTAATAGGAGGCGACTGATATAATTTCTGAAATTTCTCAAAAAAAAAAAAAAAAAAAAAACCTATATAAGATTCTGGATACGTTAGACATTTAGGGTTGAGTTGACATTAGGGTGGCTCAAAAATGCATGGCAAAAATTTTTTCGATGCTAGAGAGTCTCGATCCCCCCAATTCGATTCAAAATCCGAAAAAAGAAATGTTCCATTTTTTCTTTTTTTTTAAATTTTGATTAAAACACGTGCCAGATTTGACTTGAAGTTTCCCATGTAAATTGCATGGGGAAAAATCACTTTTTGGGGGTTTTGGGATAATTTTTCAGGATTTGGAAAAATGTTTCGTGAAAGTATAGAGGCTTATTGAGAACTATCCAACAAAGAATTTCATGTATCACACATATGGGTTTGAAACCCCTAACACACCCCCACGGTGCCTTGAAAACTATCCTTAAAACCAAAAATGACTATTTTTCACAAAATCGACCTTCTGAGTACTTTATTCTGGTTTTTTTGAATAAAAATTATTTCTATTAGTCTAGTGGAATATTTATCAACATTGGTTAATTAATTTTCAATTATTTAAACAAATTTTGAGCCACCCTAATATACATATAATATGTCTAACGTATGCAATGAAAATATTGGACTAATATAGTGCCATCGCGAGGCATATGTTGAAGCATAAAAGATTTAAATAGTTGTAAGAGGCGATGATGGTTTCTGGCGTCTTGAAGACGCGAGAATCAAAGTTAAAAAAGAAGGGGAAGCCTGTGGCACTTGTGGAGCCAGAGCCAAGTAGCAGCCAAGTAGTTCGTCCGACAACTTAAAACGACCAGGACGCAGTTTTGCGCGAAAGAATAAACAATAATCGAATAAAAATAAAAAATAAAAAATATCGTTAGTCTTGTTGTAGAAAGATTAAATAAAAAACAATTTTTTACAATTTCTTCGATTCTCTTCATACTCTTAACTTAAAATACGGTTTATCGAAAAAAAGGGCGGATAATAAATATGGAAATCGACTATAAAATATTTAAAATATGGAGGATATATTTTTTAAAAGCGAATACAAGAATATCAGTTGCAGGTGAATAAAGCCCTGTTGCCGAAATTAAAATGGCTCGAAGGTCGGATAAAGTGTGGGTGTATGACAACACGTGTTCGTGCAAGACTGAATATTTTTCGATTAAGTAACAAAGTGCAACGGCTGCCGCTCACGACTAGTATGTGAATTTAAAATTGACTGAGTTCATGAGCTAATTTTGGCAGTAGTATCTGAGTAAGATCCACATAAGAAAATACTGTTGAAATAACTTGCAAATAATACAAAATATTTTAGACAATTATGCGTGATAATATTGACGTGAAATAGTAGACCTGCACAAGAATAAAATTAGTGAACACAATTTGATAGGATGCTTGCATGAACATTAAATCTCACTGAAATCAACCATTACCGAATTCAAGATCATGGGCACGATGGATAGACAAGACAAAGATCGAAATCGAAAAAAAAGTAGAGAAAGTACGTTCAAATGCGTTCAAAGTACGTTAGACTTACATGCTGATCTTTATTGTAAACTAGCAGAGATTTCGAATTATACGGTTAAAATCAATTTTCAATGTTTTCAATAAACCACCCGTAAAAACAAGCATGTGTTACATAAACAATTTAAAAATATTTTAATGAAAGCGCTATTCATTTTGGCTATTGAATACCTGAATTATGTATTTGTTAATATAGTTTGTTAATAAAATTATAATTTTGTTATAGAATTTGTTTACAATTAGTTAAAATATAAAATTGTTAAAATAATATATTGTGCAACGAGGGAGGAAAGAAAATATATTGTCCACTGGGGAAACCTTCCTGTTTCCCTAATTGTATACAAAAATATACTTTTTATTAGAATTGCAAGAGCTAACACCCTTTATTTCTGTTATAGGTCAAAATGATATAAAAAAACTACGTAGGGAAAACGAGCAGCTTAGGAGAGAAATATGGTGCCTCCGAGATGAATACGACAAACTTGAAGAAATTCTCAAGAAACAAAAGTGTCATGACGGAATCGACGAATATAAGGTAGCCGTCTCCTTGCGAAGACTAACTTCAATATATGTTATGTGACGCTTTATATGTGCAGCAACTAATACAATATAAACTAAAAATTATTTTCAATGTTTTGATGCTAGTTTGATATTTATTTTCTGTGCACACTCACGCTATATCTTGCTGCACCTGTAAAAAATGTGAAATTTCTACTATTTTTAATACCCTGAGTTCACGGTGGCCATCATCAACGAAATGCTTCAGCGGCAGCGTAACTAAATATATGTACGTTATGTGAAATAATTTGCTAGCTAATTTTTTCTTTCTTATTACAATTTTGAAGCATATTTATCTCAGTAATTTATTTTTTCAGAGTTCAGATGATGAAACTTTGCAATCAAGTTACTCCGAGAAAAAAGAAGAAACGGAGATAGATGAAGATGATGAAGATAATGAGAATGAAGATGATGATCAAGATCATGTTGACGATGATGATGATCATGATGATGATGATGATGATGATGATGATGATGATGATGATGATGATGATGATGATGATGCTGATGATGATGATGATGATGATGATGATGATGATGATGATGATGATGATGATGATGATGATGATGATGATGATGATGTTAATAATGATAATGATAATATTGATGATGCTCAAGATGATGGTAATTATTATTATCATGAAAATGTCAATAAAGACAAGAAAGTAATTAGCAATGAGGAGAGCGATTCAAATCAAGAGGAGCAACTTGAAAATGCTGAGAATCAAAAGATTTCATCAGAAAAAATGAGTAATAACTTACGCCGTCTTAATGTAAACTTTGACGATTTGTCAATTGTTGAAGAAGAGGAAGAACAGAAAAGATGTCCGTTTATTTTTTCCACTGCAAATGACAGCTTTGGACTTACATGCTCGCAAATATGTGATCTCACTTCAACTCCGAGTCTGGATAGTTCAATTTTAGATGCCAGTAGCTCCGCCTTTGCAACGAGTTTCCATAACAGGCCACTTCAAAATTCTGCAATTGGATGGCAGAGCGATTTATTGGTACCTGGAATCAGTAATCAGGTGCCTAGTTACACCATTCCGAGCACAATCATAACAGATGGTGGTACAGGCACAGGTGCATCAATAACATCAAGCAGAACAAATCATATAGCTAACGATTCAAGTAATTTTATTAGTTCACAAATTGGTAAAGACACAGGTTCTCTATCTCAAGTTGAAAGTCATGTAATAAATAAATCACATTTGAACGACCCTAGTCTCCTTTACAGGAGACGTCATGTAATGGAAGGAAACATGAAGCATGAAACAGAAGCATCATTTGAACTTTCACAACTCAGACCTAATCATTTCTTTGCTCCTTTACCATCAAAAATCAGAACAAGTACAACTGAAAAAAAGCATTTACATGAAATATTACCTGCAGTACCGGAGAACTTGAGTAACGTTCTTCTATCTGATAAAAGGAAGTCCATTAGTTCGGAGAATATACTGATAGGTGAAAATCAAAATAACTCAGCATTTAGCCTTCAGCCTTTGGTAAAATCCATATCATGTGAAGAATTGAACAGCTCTACCGGAAATTCATCATTTTTTGAGAGGATGAGAAATTTAAATAGTGATTTGGATGGTCCACAACACGTAAAAAGTAATCCATCAAAAGCGTTTAAATCTCAACTCAGCGTGACCCTGAGACATCCGCATAGAAGCGAGGCCTCTACTTCAGAAATTCCAAAAGTGACAAAACTGCCTTCCAGAAAATATGGGTTCCTCACAAATCCATTTTTGAAAAACTCGGGAAACTCTTCTGATTATGTTGATTTTGGTCCTGAATTTGAAATAAAAAATTCTCTAACTTGTCATACAAATCAAAGCTGTCAACCTTTAGTTCAGAGTTCTATCTATTCGGGACAATCTAATCAGTTGAAAGAAACAGAAGAACTTTCAACGCCTAATTTAGATTTCCAACAATATGAAATACCTCCATCTCAGTTCAGTGATAATATCAAGAAATATCAGAAATATCAAATAACTTCTTTTAAAGGTCCTATACCTCACACTTTGCAAATTTCACCCATAATGCCAAACGAAGTGGATACTTATCACCGATTGCGCACAACTAATCCACTGCTAGTAAGTTCGAATCTTCACCGGCATATGCCATTCACATCCAGCGCTGCAACCGTCCATTGTGCGGCACATGGAATGCAAATTTATTATGATTCAGTTGCCCAAAAATTGGTTGCACAGACGCAAACTCCTAACGGTATTGTTTGTGAGCGTAGTGGTAGGGTCAGAAAAGATGCAAGGTCGATAGATGCAACAAACTCGAGAGAACTTGCTTCGTTATCTAATCGACGACGAAAAAAAAATCTAAAAATGGAAAAATCCTCTAATGAGAAAAAGTCTGCATCACCGGCAACTCAAGGAAGAGGGGAAGGATTTAAAAAGCAAGTTTCTATCTCTTCCTTCGATGAACCAGAATCCCCGAATTCAATCGAAACGGGACAAACATCACGAAACTGCACATTTACAGCGAGTAACTCCGAAGTTCAAGAAGATAAAAACGAGAGTAGATCTTCATCTTCGGGTATGGACTCCCCCAAAAAAGAGCAGACCCGCCGAGTTTCACTTTACTTCAACACTAAAAAAAGACCCTCGTTAACATCAGTGAAAAGTGTTCGAAGTACGAATACGGATAATTCCAAAAACCGATACATTCCTCGGAAGGATAACCCAGATGGCAACACGACGAAGCTAGAGAGAGAACGGACAAACTCTGTCAATAGTAGAGACATCAGTAGTGCTAATAAGGGACGAAAAACAAGTACTAGTAGTGGAAGTGTTCCCTGGTGCGCTTGCTGGGGTAATGGTTGTATTTGAAGATATATATATATATATATAAAGATATAGTGAGGCATTCCATTTGAGAAAGATGAAAGGCTGTACATAAAAGCACAAATTTAAAAACCATTCAACTATTGTATATTTTCAAGTACTCAGCAAATAAAGAAATATACTCATCTTCTATATTGTTTTATTTATCTTGCAAGTCAGCAACTAGATTTTAAATGATATTAAAGAATTTTTAAGGATTTTAAGAAGTTTAAAGGGATTTCAAGAGATTTTAATGAATAAAAAAAATTGCTGTTATATTGATTATTTTTTTCTATCACTTATTTTTTTGTGGGAATTTGACAAAATACAGTCCAAAGGAAATACTTTTGCAATTACACTCGTACACCGATTCGAGGCCGGCCTCCGGGGCCTCCGGCCTAAGATCGGGTTCAATTAAAATGCGATGAGC
>JAUESH010000039.1:19445970-19461258 GCA_032275165.1 Synergus magnus
GATTCGGATTCAGCGCATCAAAATCCTTCGGAAATGTTAGGTCTGGTCTCTGGCTTTAAAATTTGTCGGCCTGTGTTGTTAATATCGTTATTAATTACATCTTCCCATTAAAATAAAATAAACTTATTTTTGGACTACTAAAAAATACAAACTAACGAATTATACATATATGTTCTGAAATTTAAAATTAGCGTCAAATTTAATTTTAACAATTATTAGTTATTAAGTAATCATTAAAGTAGGTATATTTTTTATTTTTTAACTATTTATTTTTGGCAACTTCAAACTTCAGGAATTTAATAATTTGGAAATTATATAATACGTAAATGTATATTTCGGATATATTTAGAAATTCGGTATTTTTAAATTACGGGTTTTTTATTTGTCATTAGTTTGTATTTATGGTTTTTTTTTTTTTTTTTTTTTTTTTTTTTTTTTGTTTTTTATTTTATTTGGTAATTGGTTTTTTTTAAATTACGGTTTTTTTTTTTTTAATTTTTTTTTTTTTTTGGTTTTTTTTTTTTTTTTTTTTTTTTTTTTTTTTTTGTTCATTCTTAAATTCGGTACTTATTGTTTCATTTTTTCTGATTAATCCCTTCTAATCTTTTTTTTTTTATTTCTAGTGGACGAATATATTATATTAGCAAAAGAAAAATATGGTTATAACGGAGAACAGGCATTAGGTATGTTGTTTTGGCATAAGCATAATTTGGAACGCGCAGTATTGGATTTAGCAAATTTTACTCCTTTTCCTGATGAGTGGACGGTAGAAGACAAAGTTTTATTCGAGCAAGCATTTCAATTTCACGGAAAAAGTTTTCATCGCATTCGTCAAATGGTAAGTAATATTATTTAGTAAAGAAACATAATTTGACAATTGTAAAATTTTAGAACAAAAAGTAATAATCTTTACAGGTATTTTTTTAATACACTCAATTTTTAGTGTCTATGCGACCGAGATTTTTGCTCAACTAGCTTTTGATTGTAAGATGAAATTGTTCCACAAAAAACAATTTCAAATTAAAATCTTCAAAGTTGGCCTGCAATATGTACAAATAAATTGATGATACTTATCCCTCTATATACCAAGTTTAATTTTTTTACAAGGATTTAACAAAATATTTAATTTTACAAGTTTTATGTATTTTTATAATTTTTGTAAAATTGATTTTTTGATTATAAAATCTCAAATAATCAAAATTCAAAACTTATGTCAGGAGAAGAAAGATTCCTTGTAACGAGACAAATCGATTGACCTGTAAGATTAAAGAAATTAATTGAATATTAAGGAAATTATGATTTGAAATTTTGAAAAATTTTATTTTTATCTATTAGTCTTCAAGTAACCAAAATTCAAAGAAAATGTAAGAAAAAGAAGATTCCTTGCGTCGAGACAAATTTATTTACCTACAAGACAAAGTAAACTATTTCGTTGAAAATTCACTTTTTGGGTTGAAAATTAAACTATTTTGCTAAAAATCATATTTCTTCATAGAAAATTTCCATATCTATTTAAAAATTTAACTATTTTTATTTGAAAATCCATTTTTTCTATTACATTTTTTAAATTTATCTTCTTGGTTGAAAATTTTAATATTTATGAAATCCATCTTTTAGTAGAAAATTCAAAAGTTTTTTTAAAGTCTTTCATATTGAAATAAATGTTTGTTTTCATGAAAATTGTTTGATATAATGTAATTCGGTATTTAGAAAAATTTTTTAACAATTTTTTAGATACGAATCCTGTAGGAATAGCAGTTGAATCTCTTTTTTTGTGATCTTCTTCATCGTAGCCCTACTAGTCACGGCAAACCACTTTAAATAAAAATCGAAAAAGATTTTGAAATTATATGCAAAAATCTAGTGAATTACCTAGGATTTTGTCGAAATATTAATTTTGAAAAATAGCCTTAGTTATAAAGTAAAAGTAAATCTTAGGTAGTTTGCTAGAGAATGTTATTATTAAGCTAAAGTTAGAATTTCAGATCAATAAAATTGGTGAATTTCAATCAATCAAACAAATTCTATGTACTTCGCTAGAGAATGTTATTATTAAGCTGTTTGGAAAAAATTTTGTGCTGAGAAGGCTCTCACTATAATTTACTAAAAATATGAAATACTCGTAGTTGATTTATTCATAATTTCATAATAAAACTTTGTTCCAGCTTCCCGATAAATCCATTGCGAGTCTGGTCAAATATTATTACAGTTGGAAGAAAACACGAACAAGGACATCGTTGATGGACCGTCAGGCTCGGAAATTAACTAATAGTGGCAAAGAAGGTGAAAATGGTAGTGAAAATGGCAGCGAATTGGGTTCCAACACAGACAGTGAGTCTGAAGAAAAAGTAAGATCATTGTTTATTACTTAGTGCCCTATAAGTTTCTTGATAAGTCTTTTCCCAGCAATAGACAATCATGTACCACGCTAAAAAGTGTGAGACACATTTTCCATTTTCAAACCGACTACATGTCAATTAAAATTGAAATAAGCTTTTTTTCTGTATGTTCAATGATCAATTATCTTGTATTTTCACTGAAGGTTTTATTATATGTGACGTGCGCCGAAGAAAGGGAGCTTACTCTGAAAAGTGAGATTTTTCAGGGCGACCGGTAGAAGTCGACCCGATAGACGCGACTTTTAGGAGAGAGGAAAGACTTACGAAATCTTCCCTCTCCACTTACCACTACATTCTCACGCATCGTAGACGCATCGTAGACGCGGTTCAAGGACGGGGTGTAGATGAGACGCGAAGATGTAGTGATGAGTGGTGGGAGATGTTTTGCGGGATCTCGAGCTCCCGAGAGGAAGCCCGATTTATCGGGTACCTAACAACCCAATTATTAGCAATAATAACGCTCGGAAATATTTTTCGATGGTTCCATTAAAAAGAGCCACTCAAAAACTATCGAAAAGTATAAAAAACCTCGATATCGATTTTTTCAAAGTAAGCCCCCATTCTTCGGCGCACGTCATATATATGAGGGATTTCTCTCAAGTGTATCCACTAAGAAATAAAGGAAGTTCTCTGATAGAAATCAAACTTAGGCAAAGTGTACTCCTTTTTGATGGTAGTTTCTGGAAAAAAATTTTTTCCCATTGAAAAAATACTTACTGAGGGGGAGGAGATGAAATTTATAGGTTTTGTGCAAATACCATCTATTTTGGATATTTGTGACTTTTTGAATAGCAATAAAGAACTTTTTTTACACAACAGTTTCGATAGATTTTTTCACGCCCTTTCGATTGGCCATATGCATTTTTTTTTTAAATAAGTAGTTGACCTTCAAAAATGAAGGTTAAAACTAAATTTGACTTTTTTTCGATATGGTTTTTTCCTATAGATAAGTCTGTATAGGTCAAAAAGTGGAGAATTTTTAATTCATGAAAATAAGCGTTGAGTACTCCGGTGCGGCCTGAAAAGAATGTTTAGTTTTTACTATGTAAAATTTGAAATTAAATTAAAATTCTCATCAATAATGAGAATGTAAAACTCAGGAAAAGGAAAAGGTCAAAAGAAACATAACATGTGCTTAGAACAAAAGATATTTCTGGTAAAAAACATTTGGTGGATTGTGTTTGTATGGTTTAGCAAAAAAGCAGATAAGGTTCTTTCTCCTTGAATACAACGTGCATGATGGTGACTTGTTTAGCGTGGATAGTTAAATTAAAGCTCCGAGATTTTTTTATGTTGATGCCTTGTCTTCCACCGGCCTTTCTTCCCCCTTTAGCTTTTTTAGTAATAGGTGGTCTCACTTTGTTCCTTGATTTTCTTTTCTTCTCTTTTGGGAAGTAGTCGCATTCCGTAGCTGAAGAAAATTTCTTTAATTGAAGTCTCCCATCTTCAGTAGATATGATTGCATGATATAGCAAAGTTCCCTTAATAGTCACTTCAGCATCGAATCTGCTTTTCAGATCTTTAGCTGTTGCTTCTTGATCTTCCTTGTAGGCTATACCTTGCTGCATTTCTTTTAACACTCGCTTTTAAGCCATCACATGTTATCACATTAGGATGGAAATGCCACTGCTGGAATTCCAAAATCAGCCTCAAGAGGTACAAGATTAGCGAAATTACTCTTGTATATGCTCACACGAGCATATACTATTATTTATTTTTTGTCTGGCACCCCCCCCCCCCCCCTCTCTAAACGCTCCTTTTGGTGTCTGCTTAGCCAACGTGAAGTTTCCAATTTCAGTCCAGTGGCGATCGGCGGGCGTAAAGTATTTTCAACGGCGCCAACTCTACTCACAAATACGAACTGCTTATCAATTGCTTAATTGATCTATATCCAACTTCATACTGTTAGTGATATGGTCAATAAGTCAATAAATTTTTCGACAATACGCTCCACATCAAAGACTAAATTCTTTTTACTCCAAAATTAGTGAAATAAATATAGCACATTTTTAACGAATCCAACCTCGACGTCGCATTTTCACAGTAAGCCGGCCAAAAAATATCGTGTCCGTCAAGGTCGAAAGAATATTTTGCCTTGTGTGCACAATATACTATTTAGTGAAAACAATCCACTAGAGGCACCACGGCGCGCCACGGGGTTCGAGTGGCAGCGTTATGAGTGTACTTGTGTACTCAATGCTTATTTTTATGAATTAAAAATTCTTTCTCCACTTTTTGACCTATACGGTCTTATAGGAAAAAACATGAGCTTTCTTTTAAGACAAAAGAGTAAAAAACTGTGTTCCATATCGAAAAAAAGTCAAATTTTGTTTTAACCTTCATTTTTGAAGGTCAAATACTTATTTAAAAAAAAATGCATATGGCCAATCGAAAGAGCGTGAAAAAATCTATCGAAACTATTGTGTGAAAAAATTTCTTTATTGCTATTCAAAGAGTTGCAAATATCTGAAATAGATGGTATCTGTATAAAACCTAGAAATTTCACCCCCTCCACCTCGATAAGTATTTGTTCAATCGGCAAAATTTTTTTCCACAAACTACCATCAAAAAGGACTACTCTTTGCCCAAGTTTGAGTTCGATCTTCATTTCACAGAACTATTTTAAGGAAAATACTGTTGAATTTTTAAAATGTTAAAATAAAATATGTAATTGTGCAAATTTAAACGTGAAACCTTGGATCCGTATATTATACAATATACACGCTTTGAACAACTGAAAGCTTACACGGAGAAACTTTTCATTGTAAAATCTAGTATTATAATATTAATTTTTCCTAAAGTCAATAGGAAAGCGAGGATATAATGTCAGTTTTTTAGAAATTGCTATTTTGAATATTAAACTATGAAGTTACTATTAATATTGGAGAAAATTATATTGAATGTTTCATTAATTCCTAGAAAAGAATGTTGAATTTTCAAAAGACAATAGTAAAGTCACCTCTCCTTGTGCGACCGGAATTAACATAGTCTTTAGGAGATAGTGCAACCATATTTGTAATTTTTCCTCTCAAAAATAGGAAATAATTGCACCTTCATAATAAAAAAATCCACAGTCATTCTTGAATTCTACCATAGTTCATATTAGATTTTGTGAGCTATATGTATAGAAAAAGTATTATAAACACAGTTACATACGCAACTTAACCTAAACACACAACGTACACATTTATAAACGTATCGCAGTAAAATGACACTTTAAATATATCAACTTCATTATATTTTTATACTAACTATCAAAACATTTACGACTTGCGAGATGAAGCTCGGTTGTCCCTCTGTTAGCGAAAATCCTAAGTTAAAAATGCGCCACATTCAAATGTTAAAAACCTAAAACTTATTCCTGAAATAATTTTAAAATACATTGATGTATTGTATAATTCATTCATACTTACAATTTCTTACCAAGTCTCTTAATTATTGCACTTTTATTCACTTTTTCTATATAAAAAATCGCTTTTCATTGCTCATTCCTAGTGACAATGGTAATTTCTCCAAACTATTGTTCAAGTTATTTTATTTAGACAACCAATCTTTGTAATTATAGTTTTACTTTTTATTTATATAGGCATCACTTATTCCTAATTTCAATTTACCATTTCAATGGTAATTTGTAAAGTTGTGCTATATTTAAAATTGATACAGAAAAACTATTTCCTCCCATTGTTACAGCAAATAAAACTATTTTTGTTACTTTATCCTCGCTTTCCTATTGACTTTAGTAAAAATTAATATTATAATACTAGATTTTACAATGAAAAGTTTCTCCGTGTAGTTATAAAGTAATAATTATAGGTAATATAGTAATAATTAATTTATAACTAATAAAAGTTACTTATTTATGTACTTTATCATTCCTCTGTGCATTTTTGTTTGAATTTTATTACAAATTTAGAAATTTTTTCCGTTACGTTTGGGGGCCGAAAATATCATTTTTGGGAAATAATATAGGTGTTGCTTTTCTCAGTTCCAGAATTCATTTCGACTAATGACACCGAGAAATTGTTCCGTGTCTGGTGATTTTAGTTGAGAATCTCAAAAAATGAGCAACATTGCAAGATCGAGCAATAATTCAATAAATTTTCAAAGTTTAATTTTGAAGGTTGTGTAGTTTTATAAAAACAGAAATTAAGTACAATATTATAATTCCTGTTTTAATTACAGGTCATTTAAACATAGATATTTCTAATTATTTCAAAGAATTAAAAAGATTTAAGAGATTTAAAAATATTTCAAGAAATTTAAACATTCTTTATAGGTGTTCAACAAATTTTAACAAGTTTCAAAAGATTTCAGAAAAGGCTCCAAAGATTTTCAGAGAATTCAAAACATTCAAAGGAATTTAAACATTATTTATAGGTTTTTAACAAGTTTTAAAAGCTTTTTCAAAAAATTTTGAAGAAATTCAAAAAGATTTTCACTTATTTCTAAAGATTTCAAAAAATTCAAGAAATTCATTAAACTCACTTGAAATCTCTTGAAATCCCTAGAAATTTTGTTAATTCATTGAAACCCCTTTGAAACTTTTTTAAATGACTTGAAACATCTTTAAGTCTCTTCAAATTATTTAAAGTCTCTTTAAAATCACTTAAAATTCTTTTAAATCATTCAAAAAGTCTTGAAATCTTGTGAAATCTCTTAAAAATATCTCTTAAAATCTCATACAAAGTTTTACAACTTTTATCCGGCATATTGGATCTGCCATTTTGAAATTTTGTGTTCAGATTCAAATTCAATGACCCGAAAAAATGTCTAATTCAAGTATGATTTTACGGATTAATTTTTTTTTAACTTTCTCCTTATTTTTCCAATATTCCTGAAATATTTTTGATTTTTTTTTAACTTCTTGAAGTCTCATGAAACATACTGCATTTTTTTTGTAATCCTAGGGCTACCATATGTGCAGAGATTAAGAGCTCTGCTTTCCGAAAGGGGGGGGGGGGGGCAGCTTGCCTACAGAAAGTTAATTAGAGTGAAAGAGACAGACTGATCGTTCTCCATTTCTTTCACTCTTGTCAATTTTCTGCAGGCAAGTGGAGCAGACGAAAAAAATGGACTGATACGCACAAAAACGCCGAAAATAAATAAAATTAAAGGAAAATTCCCATTATGACTAAAAAGAAGGACATTTCGGTTGTTCGAAGGACTTCCAAGGACAAGACTAAAAAGAAGGACAAATCCTTTGAACGAAGGACGGTTGGTAGCCCTAGTAATCCCCTAAAACTATTGGGAATCTCTTACAATCCTTTGAAACTTTTTGTAATTCCAAAAAATCCTTTGAAAAAGTACAAAAAGTGGGTAGTACGAAATTTAAAATATTTTAAAGACATGTCTAACTTACCTGACTTCTACCTTACCGGCATTTTTTTCGTAACTACTCAAAAGTTGCACTTTATGTTCCTCTAAATAATGTGTAAATTAGCTCCTTTAAGCGCAGTGACGTCACTGTATGTGAAGTTTTTACTTTACGCATCGTTACGTCACAGGTGTGTGAAAAGTGGGTACTTATTTACACACCGGTGTCAATTTCACACATACTTCGTGAATCGCTGAGTTCAATCACAAGCAAAGTTAAGTAAATTGTATGTAACATAACCTAACTTTCTCAATAGATTTCGGAGCAGTCGTCTAGTGCTCCGAACGTGACTCCAAATAAGAGCCGTTTATAGATAAAGTTAGGTCAGAGGAGAGGTGGGAGATTGCTCATTTTGTGGAACGAGAGAATGAGAAAAATCGAGCTGATAGATGCGCCCTCTGCACGGATGTTCATAAAAGTTATGCAGTAGGTCCACGTTTTTAAATTCTGTTCGTCGGTAATTGATGTATATTAAAAAAAGTTAGACATGAGTTACCACCGAAGTAGAGGAGTTTCCTTAATAGTGTATTGTGCATCAAGGACGAGTGGAGGCAAAATATCCTTTCGATCTTGATGGACACGATATTTTTTGCCCGGCTCCCTCTGAAGATGCGACGTCGAGATTGGATTCGTTAAAAATGTGCTATATTTATTCCAATAATTTTGGAGTAAAAAATTTATTGACTTATTGACTATATCACGAACAGTGCTAAGTTGGATATAGATCAATTAAGCGATTACATAGTAGTTCGTATTTGTGAGTAGAGATGGCACCATTGAAAATACTTTACGCCCGCTGATCGCCACTGGACTGAAATTGGCAATTTCACGCACCAAAAGGAGCGTTTCCAGGGGGGGGGGGGGTTGTCGGACAAAAAATTAATTATCACAAATAAGCAGATAGTAACAATAACAATATAAACCTACACCGATCTTCTCTATCGCTATTACCAAATATGAAAATGTTGCTCTGTCTTACCGAATTCGTAGCATGCGTGAACCTTCATTTTAGTTCCAAAAAACCAATGAACATAGGGGGCGCCTCGGGAAATCAAGCAAAATCAAATACACAGGATGAGTAATCTCCACGGAGGAATAGTAAGGAGATCGGACAATGTATTGGGAAATGTTCAGAAATGTCGCTAGCAATTGCACTTTAAGTACCAGCCTTAGTAGAAGGAGTCACATGAACATTGTTCGCACATGCGCAGTAGCAATCTATCCGTCTTCTTTCCCCTCGTGAAATTGTGCGTATCGAAACAAAAATTCCAAAGGCCATCCACGGTATGAAAGTCTTTCTTGCCATGTAATTTCATATAAGAATTCTTGTTGATGGTGTCAAAATAAATGTATATTATAAAATAAACATTACTCGGCTCTTGTTGAGCTTATAATAAATTGTTGTTGCTGGCTTGTGACAATATAACCTCACTTTTCAAAAGGCTCAGAGCACACACCACTCACTCGCACAATTTCACGAGGGGAAAGAAAACGGATAGATTGCTACTGCGCATGTGCGAACAGTGTTCATGTAGATTCTTCTACCAAGGGTGGTACTTAAAGTGCAATTGCTAGCGACATTTCTGAATAGCGAGTTAGATCTCCTTACTATTCCTCCGTGGTAATCTCCCACCTCATCTCTGGTTAGGTGATAAATTTTTCTCGATTGGCTGTTGCAAAAAATAGTGTGTGACACACGGGCGTACACAGGTGTTTAATATATGGGTGTAATTGCAGCATTTCATGCCTACGGCTCATGCTGCAAACTTTACACTCGTAATGATCACTTGTTTTACGCATTTGCATCATAAATAACTATTAGTATCATTTATTTTATTTTAGGATTTAACTTTTTTACTGAAATATAATGTAAATCGTGTTTGGCACGATTTTGAGATTATGGAGGTTCTTAACTCAAAAGACGAGTAAGCTGAAAAATGTAGAAAAAAATAAAGGTATCCTAAAAGGAAAAACAGCGAAAAATTATACAATCCATCCACGAAATCGCGTCTTAAAAACCTCGATCTTTGAAGTAACAAAATGAAAGACGATAAAGATGCTCTCGAACGAAAAATTAACGGAAAAAACTGCCTGTTACTTTTAAATTCATATGGTAATTACCACATGTCCTTAATTATTATTTAAATACTAACAAAGAAGACAAGTTAAAACTGGTAAAATTAACGTAATTTGCAAAGATTTATAGAAATTCTCGAAAATTAAAAAAAAAATGTTATGTAAAAATTTTTAAGAGTTTTGAAGAAGAAATTTGAACAAAAGTTTTCAACAGATATTTTAAACAATAATTTCGAAGAATTTTTTTTTAATTTGAAATTTTTCAGGAATTTGAAAATTCCAGTATTTTATATTTTCGGGAGTTTGAAACATTTGAGAATATACTGTTTTTTAGAGTTGGGATTTCCGGGAATTAAAAATTTTCGGGCATCTGAATTTTCGATAATTATATTTTGAGAGGGGGTGGGGTGGAGAGGGAGGGAGAGAGGGGCGGAGAGACGAAAATTTAATTTCCGCTTTTTGCAAATTCGGAAACGTGAAAATCCGTTGAAAAGAGGACGGGCTTTTAATTTCTATAATTTTAATTCTATTTTCATGTGTACATTTTGCGAGAGAGAGACGAAATTTTAATTTCCGCTTTTTACAAATTCGGAAACGTGAAAATCCGTTGAAGAGAGGGGGAGGTTAAAATTTCTATAATTCTAATCATATTTTCATGTGTATATTTTGCCGAGTGATATATTCATTTCCCTATTGTGTGTATAAGAAATAAGATGTAAATAAAAAGAGGGAAAAAACGAGTTATTTAAAGGGTATTATGTGTTATAGGGGTCTTGTAGCAACTGCGGCGTTGCTTGTCATAGCGTTCGTGCTACACCCAAGGGACACGCGTGTCATAGCTGCTATCTGCACTGGAGGTCAGTGGACTAAAGTAAAAATTTCTTTCTAAGACAATCAATTTCTGAATGAAAATATGGGTCATTTCCAAATAAGTCGGGATTTCATTTCCTGAACGGTCAATTTATAATTATTCTTTTTCCTAATAGATTTCAATATTTCCAAGACTTTTACGGTAACTTACCGGTAGTTTATGTCAACTATCCCTAAATTACTAGAAATTTCGGGCAACTTGGATCGGGTCCGTTTTTTCGCTTTTTGTTTACAAATTACAGTTAACTCTGACTAACCGCACACAAACTGAAATCGAAAAAGTGACTAACCACACACTTTTTATTTTTTAAGCCACGACGCTCCCCTGGCAAACGTTTCGGATTGAAATTCATACGAACCAATCCGAAATTTTCCAAATCATTCTGGAATTTGTATCCGAACCAAACAGTTTCATTCCAGTCTAATCAGCGGGAGTTTTCATTCTGACTGAATCTGGTCAATCCGAATTTTTCGGACTGATTCGGATCAATCGGATTGAAAGTTCGAATTAAGTCTGATTAATTTGGATTGACCGGATTCTTTTGGATTAAAAGTTCGGATTAATTTTGAATGGGCCTCAGATTGAGCGGATTGAAAACTTGCTACGGATTAGATCTGAAAGAAACTGTTTGGTTCGGATACAAATTCCGGAATGATCCTGAAAATTTTGAATTTATTCGGAATGAAATTCAAAACTGAAACTTTCGTCAAGGTCCCTTACGCAAAAATTAGTGATGCAGAAATATTGTGGGGCGACTTCGGATCTCTTCAGGCTTCTTCGACTGTGCAGTTACTAAAGAAAATCCATGGTGGGGGGGGGGGGGGGTGTTCAGTAACTCAAAGTGTTCACTGTGGAAAATGTGCAGTTAGTTCAAGTCGACTTTACCAATACATAAAGTAAATTTTCCCGCAAACTGCGTATTGCAAAAAATTTTGTATCACATCTAATTTTTAAAGAAATTTGTCGAAATCACTGACATTGGCTTTGCGTTTAAATTCAAGCCTCAAAATTTAATCTTTTCATTTTACACAAGAAATATTAAAATTATTATACATTTTTTGCTCCCGTGTCCGTAATCTCGATATGTTTTTCCCGAAGAATTTCCAGATAAAAAAGTATTGTTTAAAAGTGAAAGTCGTCTTTATCTTAAAAATACTATCTTATTTGAAAATGACCCATTCAAAAAAAGAATTTAATTATGGAAAATTTCTTGTGAGAACCATAGGGTTCTATCTCCATTTTCAGAATTCACTTGTTCTCTACTTTATCGCGTAGAAAACAATTGTCTCAGTGCTCTCAGATCGAGCTAGAAATTTAGCCCCTCCACGTTTTCTATTTTGTCGAAAAAAAGTAATTTATTAAATATAATGTGTGAAAATTTTCTTATATAATTCAAAAAAAACTTAAAAAGTGTACTAATTTCAAAAGTTTGCCAAATTATATTTGACAAATTGCTTTTTTTCGATAAAATAGTGGATGTGGAGGGGGTAAATTTCTAGCTCGATCTGAGAGCACTGAATTGTCTACTGTTACTCGAAATACTATCCTTTGGTTTTCCAATCAGAACTTATTGAAATGTAAAACTTGAAAGCGTTCGCTGGCGAAAGCTTCAGATAGAAATCCTATCAGAATGAATCCGAGCCATTCCGATGTCTGTACCCGAGTTAATCCAAACAAAGTTTTCAATCCGAATAAATTCGAGCTAATTTGAACAAACTTTTCTGTCCGAAATAGTCCGAACTTCCAGTCTCAATAAATCCGAGGCTAATCCGAACTAGCTTTTTTAATCAGAATTAATCCAAACTTTGAATCTGAATGAATCTGAGGCTAATCTGAACCTAGCGTTTAAGCCGAGTCAATCCGAATAAAGCCAATTGATTCGGATACGAATTTAGATTTTAACTTTGGATTGATTTGGATAGTAATTTAAGTTTTAAGTTCGAATTGGCTCATTCGGATAGGAATTTTGACTTTGGATGAATCCGAGGTTAATCTGAACCAACTTTTTAATTCGAATAAATTCGAATCAAACCGAAATTTCAACGTGAATGAATTTGAAGTTCATCCAAACCAATTCTTTAATTAATTATATTCTTAAAAAATTCGAGTTAATCCAAACCAATTTTTAAATCCAAATGAATTCGAGGCTAATCTGAACTAACTTTTTAATCCGCATCTAATCGAACTTTCAATCCAAGGCTAATCTGAAGCAATTTTTTTCATCGGAATGAATGCAAAAAATATTTTTTAATTCACATCAATCTGAACTTTTAATCTAAATTAATTCTAGGCTAAGCCAATCAACCAATTGATTCGGATAAGAATTTTGATTTTGACTTCGAATTAGATCCAATCGATTCAGATAGAGGTTTTGAGGCGGACCTCGGATTTGATGGGATTAATTCTGATAGGAATTTTCGTTTTCACTTCGGATAGATTCGGATAGGAATTTTGGTTTTGACTGGATTGATTTGGACATTAATTTTTGTTTTGACTTCTGATTGAACGTGATTGAAACGGATAGGAATCTTTGTTATGACTTCGAACTGACTCGGATTGATTCGAATAGGATTCCTCATTTTTCACGGATTCGCTCTCTTAATAGAGCTTTGACTTTTTTTTTGTAAAAAATGCAGCTAATATAGCGTAACTTGCTTAATAATTTAGGCGCACCGGAGTCGCAAGGCCATTGAGTTCTATGCCAGGTCGTACGAACAAAAGAAAACCACCACGTGGACTCGTTGTAAATCACGATGACTTGGCAGCATTAGCAGGTCAACCAAACCAAACCAGCAACAGTCTGCAAGCTATTGATACAGAAATCGTTAGCCTCAAGCGACAAGTATGTTATAAACATGTAAACGATTGTATGAAAATCGAGTGAATTCATTTACGATTATTTCATTTTTGTTTGTATTTCTTTTATAGTTTCCTTTTCTTGTTGCTTACTCCACTGAAATATCATTTTCTCTACTAACTGTGTACAAATTTCAAGTAAAAAACTAGTGATCTATTAGGTCTACAAATTAATTCGGTGCCTTTTTTGTTCGATTTAAAAATTTAATATAAAACAAACAAATCGGTATCTAATCATCGAAGTAATCGCAGTCGCTTTCTACACATTTCTGTCATTTTTCAGGTAGTTTGCGAATTCCTTCACTGATGAAGGTATTCCACAAATGATGGTAGTTTTGATTGGATCAATTTTGCGATGCTTTCTTCGACCTCCTCCACTAACTTGAAGTGCATATCCGAAAAGTGATGTTGAAGGGACCGGAACAGGTGGTAATCTGTAGGAGCCATATTTGGATAATAAGCCGTTTGAGGGAGAACTTCCCAGCCCAATAAATTTATAGCGTCTTTTGTCGATCTTGCGGTGACAGTTTCACCCGGTTTTAGCAACTCATAATGAGGCAGTTCCTCGTCTTCGAATTTTTTCGGCTGACCAGGTCTTTTTTGTTAGGAAAGATCAAAATGACGATTGCGAAATCTCTGGAACCACTTTTTACATGTTTTATGTATAACTGAACCTTCTCCTAAGGCTGAGCAAATCATTTTGGCCGCCTCAGCAGCATTTTTTTCAATTCGAATGCAAAAAGAATGCAGTGTCTCAAATGCTCCTTGTCGGAAGACATTGTTTTCACTAATGATTTTCGAGGTTAAGTTCGCAGAGCCGCAACCTATTATAGTATGTTTTAAAGCTTAAGGTTTGCTCTTTGAAACCATTATAGGGCGGGAAAAAAATTCAAATTTAAACTAGAAACACAGGATACCAAAGTAAAGGCACCGAATTAATTTGTAGACCTAATAACATTACAGACAAGTAATTAACAAAGTCATTTCTCTAAGATTCAGCACAGCGTCCATTGATTTTTCGACTGAAAATTCTACAAAGAATTCTTCAGAGAATTCTTTCGATTGTAGATTTTTCAGCCGATAGCGGTCCGACTATAGATACAATTCGGCGGGAATTAATCCGTAAATTTAATCAACAACGGTTCGACTGTAAATTTGATCCGACGGCGATCCGACTGCATATTCATCCGACGGCGTTCCAATTGTAAATTTAATCCATTGGTGGTCCGATCATTGATTTTATCTAATCCGACTGTAGATTTGATCCGATGGCGGTCCATCCGATCACCTGGAATTATCAGGAAATTTTTATATAACTAGAAAAAACTTTGAATATTTGGGAATTTTTCGACAAATCAGGACATTTTTACCATATCTTAACCCTCAAACGGCACACTTCTACCACTTAAAACTTTAACAGTATCTTACTCGGCTGCTTGCAGGCGAATGAAATTCTATTCACACGTGGTGTATTGATGGGGATATGGACATATTTAACGTAGCGGAGAAGCACCTTGAAAATAGTTCTAGAAAGAATATATCAGCGCTTTGAAATTTTTGCTGGTGCGAATGCGCACCAGTGTGCCGTTTGAGGGTTAAGATGAAGATTTAAGACTTTAATGTTTATTTGACACATACACTCATCCACCGATTATTTGCACCGCGGTTATATGCATAGTTCACGGTTTTTCCCCTCCCGTAGCGTCCCTCGG
>JAUESH010000040.1:2983-35587 GCA_032275165.1 Synergus magnus
ACGCGGAGGCTAGAAGGTGGGGGTAACCTTCGAGCGCAGTTGAGGGGAAGGCGCCCTATTGAGAGGCTCGACTGTAAATTAAATTTAATTAAATATCATACTAAGCAAACCAAATTATATTTTTTAAACTATACTCTGATCACTTCAATAATTTACGAAAATCGAAATCGTTTTTAACGTATTATTATAAGCATTTGAAAACATTCATTTTGCTTAAGGTGACGATTACTGGTGCATTTATAAAAAAAAAGTTTCCAAGGTTCCAAAAACCCAACTTTAAAGAATTTAAACTTTAAAGGATTGTCAAGGGATGCTAAGAGATTTTGATTGATTTTAGGGATTTAAAGGGATTTTAAAAAGAGTTATCAAAAGGTTTTTTCAGAGATTTCGCAAAATTTCAAGACATTTCAAGAGATTGTAATTAACTCCAAGAGATTTTGAAATACTTGAAACAATTGATAAAATGATTTTAAAAAAACCCGAATGTTATTTCTAATAAACCAATTACTTTTGTTTTAGTTTCCTCGTCAATTAATTTGTGTGTTTAGACAACTATCAATCGCAAAAGGAGATGATTAGTGATTAGTGTTACTGAATCGCCAATTTACGCCCACCATAATACGACGATACAGTTATTTGTACGCATATAGGATCGCGTCGACATTTCGACAGTACGAGTAGCAACAACATCGACCAACACGTGCCAGCTGAGTGCTTGAATGTATTAGTACCCAGGAGAGCTGGGAGTTCAGATAACCGGTCATACGTACCAGTATGTGCGATCGGTGCACTGGTACGGTCGTACATGTTGCTCGCACGTTGTACGTTCCACCAATAACCGCTTTTGTCATTAAAACGCGAACCTTCTCCAGATCGTGGTATCCATTCACCTTATACGCCTTCCTTCTGCCGTATGTTCATCGAAGAAGAATGGTTTTTGCACGATTTTTCGTCAGGAAAACGGAAACCCGGAATGACGAGCAAAGCGATATACCAGTGCCAGGCAATGTTGCTACGAGGTGAGCCCGAAGGCTGTGTTGTGGAATGCGGCTCCTGATATAACACTTCGTTCGTCAAAGGCTAGGACTTATGACTTTTCGAATTCAAGTACTGATAAGAACACTTGGTTCCAATTAGCGAAATCATTGGTTCTAGTTATATCTCTTTCGGAAATGATATCTTCGCATTTGACCCTAAACACTGTTTTTTTTTTTTGGGGGGGGGGGGTCAATAGTACCCTTCTATATAACTTGAAAAACTGCGGAATTTCTAAGCGGAAAATCTCGGTAAAAGCAAGACCGAGCGGCAACATCGACGGCGGACACCAGTGAGATGATTGTGATAAGATAACAACTCTTTTTGCTTTCAATGCGTTTCTGCTTTGTTTATGATCTGAGGCAATGAAATTGGAGAGTCGCGGATTCTTGAACTGGGATCGACGGGGGTCTTAATACATTTTTTAAATTGAGTTTCTTAGTTGAAAGTCGTGGTGAGGATGCGAAGAGGAAATTTCAAGTCTAAGTGTAAACAATTTGAGAGATATGGGAAGGTACATCTTCATTTTTACTCGAGTTTTTTTTTCTGAACAAACTATCATGTTTTTGTCGAAATTTGAAAATATTTTGAACTCACGGATGATGAAATAGTCTGGGATGTTATTGTTTAGAAAAATAAAAATCATTTTCATCATGATCATTTTATCCAAAACGTTATTGGACTTTGACGTCAACTGAAAAGCATTATATTAAAAAACGCAAAGTAAAAACTGGTGATCTTACTTTACCTCATTATAAATCTCGCTTGCTCGAGAGTAGCCTGTTTTTAGAATTCACGCTTTTATTATCGTTTGAATATTTTTATAACACTCGCTGGACTTTGAGACGTTCCGAGAAAATTCTCGCTATCTTCAACCTCTCTAACTATGCATTTTTTAATGCACTGCAATTTTCGTCGCAATTCTCTTGACCTGCTGTGTGTTATGTTTTTCCGTATCTAGACGAGTCTTTTCAAATCGATATTTGAAAGCTAGAGTCTTAAAGTGACGTTGGACGTAAACCGCTTACGAGAGAGCTATGAGCTATAAGATTGAACTTCTATTTTAAACTTTTTTTATTAGGTTTCTTGCGTTTATTTATTTATCGATTTGCTTCGAAACAAACTGACTGCTTTTTTCTGCTCAAGACCCACGTGGCGTTAGGTCTCGTCTTAAGGAAACGTGATGCAATTGACGTAATGTACTCTGCAAAAAGAAAGAACGAGTACAAGTTTAAACATAGGTGTATCCACGTACGTCACATCTGTTTACGTAGCCTTCTCAACTTCTCAAAAAAAAATTTAGTCTTAGTAGTCTACATTTTTTTTTAAGAAATTAGGTGTGGAGACTTAAAAATAAAAACGGATAATTGACGGTTTAAAATTCGGTTTAAAATTTGGTTTAAAATCTGTAGTCAAATGACTGCAATAAAAAAGCTTAATTATGGATGTGAGAAATTATTTAAACTGTTGTGCTTGATTGAAGGGGCATATTCAAAATTTTGAAACTGGGAAGGACTCCGTAAGTGGAAACCATGTTCGGAATCGAAACCCGTGAAAATTGTTTTATTTCTGTAAATAAAATGAAATTTTTTATTGAATAGAAATATATTCCGTTTTCATTCTACTAATTTAGAATTTTGAATTTTTTTCAGTATGCTCTGCATCCAAGAAGAACTGGAACAGTTGGGTGGTGGTATAGCAGGGGGACCGATAATCAGTGCCCCCCACGGTCACGGATCTCAATTACCTGACAGTAGTCACACTCACTCAGAGAGCAACAGCAACTCGAGTGACACTGCTACAAAATGCAACACTGGGTCAGGAACCTTGGACGTCGAAAGTTCCAGCTTACTCGACAAAATGTTGGGATGTATTCGGCCCGCATGGTCCGCCTTTGTCTCAAAAGCGGTCGCTAACGACAAGATAAAAGGACAAAGTAAACTTCCTACCACTTTTATCTGCAATATATAGTAAACCTTTAATTTCCATATATCTACATCCCTAAATATGAAGGTCATGTTTAATATTAATGCGACTATCAATTCTAATTTTAGCTGACGACTGGGAGATTCCTTTCGAATCCATCAGCGAACTGCAGTGGTTGGGATCCGGAGCTCAAGGTGCCGTATTTAGTGGAAAGTTAAATAAGGAAATTGTAGCTGTTAAGAAAGTGAGAGAGCCACGTGAGACTGATATAAAACATTTACGGAAACTCAACCATCCAAACATCGTGCAATTCAAGTGAGAAAACCTTCTTTAAATTAAAGGGTGTCTACTGTGCGGGAATTTAAGGAAATCCGGGAATTGTCCGGGAATTGAAAATAATTCGTGAATTTCTCGGGAATTTTGTGGGCAAAATTTAGTAGACACTCTGTTAATATACAATGCGAACATTTTTTAGAACATTTATTTCCAGTTTCAATAGACAAGTACTTAAAATGAAATACTAGTCGAAACTTTTATATTTTTTACAGAGGTGTATGCACGCAGGCACCATGCTATTGTATAATAATGGAGTTTTGCCCCTTTGGGCCCCTCTACGATCTGCTACGAGGAGGAGAACGTGTGCCTCCTGCACGACTTGTCTCTTGGGCAAAGCAAATTGCGGCCGGAATGGCTTACCTCCACAATCATAAAATAATTCACAGAGACCTTAAGAGTCCGAACGTCTTGATCGGACGCAAGGAAATAGTAAAAATTAGTGACTTTGGAACAAGTCGAGAGTGGAATGAAATTAGTACCCGAATGACTTTTGCGGGCACCGTTGCTTGGATGGCTCCAGAGATTATTAGAAATGAACCTTGCTCAGAGAAGGTTGACATATGGTCCTATGGCGTAGTATTATGGGAGTTACTCAGTGGGGAAATACCCTACAAGGACGTGGATTCTTCCGCTATTATTTGGGGCGTAGGAAACAATTCGCTCCATTTACCAATTCCTGCCAGTTGTCCCGAAGGTTACAGATTGCTTGTGAAGCAATGCTGGTCAGCAAAACCACGGAACAGGCCTTCCTTCAAGCACATCGAGATTCACCTAGGGATTGCAGCCGAGGAAGTGCTTTCAACTGAACCTGAGGAGTATTTCAGAACTCAGCAGGCTTGGAAGGAAGAAATCAGAGTGCACATGAAGCAGATGCAAACCAGCACATCTACGACACCAAGATTTGAGGCGGATCTGATAAGAAGAAGGGAAGACGAACTCAGACATGCGCAGGATATCAGAGAACATTATGAGAGGAAATTAGAACGCACTAACAATCTCTACTTGGAGTTGAGTGCTGTTTTGCTGCAGTTAGAACAACGTGAACGGGACGTGATAAAAAGAGAACAACATTCGGGATATAAACAGTGTAAGAAGCGTCTTGTTCATCCACTTTTGAAGGCACAAGAGAGGCTTCATCGAAGAAGAAATCTTACTCTGCAAGTATCCACTTCTTCGACTCCAACGACACCACCTTCACCTACAGATTCCCTCCAGAGTCCAATGAAGGCCACTCTTTGCACTCAATTAAACAACTCCAATCAACCAGAGACTGTCTTGGTGCCAAGCAGTAGTAGTTTCAAGCAGAAGAAGTATCGACATCGCAGAGTAGGTTCCGGTTGCGGAGTCAGTTCAAGTCCTAAGTCTAGTCCTCAACGGGAGAGAAAGAGCACCGAAGTCTCAGCTAGATTGGTTGATAGTGAGACCCAGACTGACATACTGGACATCAGCGAAGAGCAATTTAATCCAAGTATTGCGGGGAAACCTTCCGATAAACTCAGTTTAAATGCACCTTTGAAACACGTTTTGTCGGAGTCGATCACGGAATGCCACAATGGAAATCCGTCCATGTCTGATGAAGATTATAGAATGAAATCTGTCTGCTCGAGTCCCGAGCCTTCCAGTGAAAATCGATTGAATGGAAATGAACAACTCAGGGATTGCAGTGACGACGATCATCTCGAAACACTTGGGCGGAAGGTCAGCGAGATTCTGAATGCTAATCGACATGTTTCCCCGATGGATAATGGAAACTGCAACGACGTTATTATATCTCACACGTAAGAGAAATTAATATTCATTTTTAAGTTAAATTTTCAGATTTTAATTTGAATCTTCCTACCTATATAATTACGGAGAAAAATTATGCATATTTTTTTTGTATTTTAATATTTATTCTATGCATTCCTGTACAATTATATTTTTAGGAGGATAAAGGAAGACGTGCTGAGACTGCCAGGACATTTTTGTGGAATTATCTTAAATGGATCAGATCAAGAGAAGTCCGATAATCTTCTTGTGTCAAGTACAAACACAATTGAAGCTCTTGTCAATCAAGATGGACAGTTAAGGGAAGAAGAAAGTTGGTCAGATGAAGAGGGGGAGGATCCAAGTTACACCTACAATTATTCGCTACGAAGAAGAAGGTATAATTCTAAAATATCTAAAGTAAATATGTATTACAATATTTTTAATGTTTTAAAAGTTTATCTAATTAAATATTTTTCTCTCTCTAGCATTGCGAGGAGACCAATTGGTCCAGGATGTAGAGTAAGAAGATTTAAGCAGACATTGACTACCGTTAAAGGAGTTTTAGTATCAGACGAAGAGAACACTTCCGAATACTCTCATCCTCCATCCAGTCAGTCCTCCACTCTTGAAAGCAATCCCGAAGTGCAAAGGGCCTTTCGCAATATCCACCATTCTCGTAAGAGAAAAAAGGAAATCGACGATGGAACGGATTCGTCAAGTCAATCCGAAACGGATGAAGTTAGCGAGATTACGATTGCATCACAACCAGCAAACGCAAACTTGAAGATAGAAAGCAGAGTCTGATTTAGACTTTGAAAGTATAAAAAAAAAAACTTCTCTTACGTCTCATTTATAAGTCTCACAGTTAAAAATTGTACCCAGCAGTATTTTGAAGGAGCTTCTCTTACAATGAACCTCACCGATAAGGTTTCTCTTCTGTATCAGAAATTAATCTTAAGCTCGGGAATGATTTTCGAGACGTAAAGTAATAAGCTCGTATTAAGTAAGGTTAGCTAAGAGATTGTCAAGTGTTGTGAATATAGTGTAAAGAAGAATTGAATTAAAAATAATGTATGTTCAAGGTCAGCGAGAAAGTTGAAAAAAAAGGTCAGACACCTATGTACTATTTCTAGAGTTCACATTCTCTTTATTAAAAACATGAAGTATGAATAAGGAGATCAATCATCTCGAAGAAAAAACCCAGACATTTGTTACCAAAAGAAACGACAATTTCTCAATACTTTTGGTCTCTTTATTCTTGCTTTACGATTGAAAAAAAGGCTCGAAGTCCGCACAAACGACTCACTTGGGATCCATACTCATTCTGTTTACTATTGATTTAGTTGAAGCATGACAACGTAGCAGTAATAATTTCTCATCTTGTTCTTAACAGACCTAAGAAAAGCCTCCTTAATCGCCTTGATTTTCTACTCCAATTTGTACACAGTACCGTGTTCATCTTTGTACAATTTTTTTAAATGTTATAATGCAATGTGTAAAAAGAATCGTTATAATTTTGTATAGTTCCTTTGACAAGTACGCTAGATTTATATTTTTTTTGTATATTCTAGTTCCACAATGTGGATAAAGTATGTAGCTTAAGAAACTAAGCCTGATACAATACGAAAAACGAGAAAAAATTTGGCGAAATTTTCACTTCGGGATTTTAGTGTTAATGTCCAAAAAAAGAGTACAATTGTGAAAAATTCCTTTTTCAAATTTTATAATAAATATTTTAAGTAAAAGAGTATGCTAAATATTATAAAATGTGAAATGAAAGCAGCTAAAAGTTAAATTCATTATAAATCGAGTCCAACTAAAATTCGATCATGTATTAGAGAATTTTCTATTTTTTAAAAATATATTGTAATGTTGTTTCTAGAGTTTCTAGATTAGATTTCCCCGATTTATACTCCGTGCCCGAATTTTATGAATTTCTACATAAAGAAAGGACACAATATTGTTAAAAGTATTTAACCAACTTAGTATGTATACAAGTATACAAATTTAGAAAAATAATCGTCATGTGCAATTAAATGTTTATATTCTTTCACTTAAGATTGTACTGGGTCACTAAGATTTTGTGAGTTAGTAAGTCTTTTTAGAGCTTTTCGCTGGGACTCTCAGTTGAAATGCACTCAAGATACATTTTTTAATCAGAAAAATATGATATACAACATGTAAACAAATTCTTTAGCACTTCGGATAATAATTGACATGATTGATTGTACCTGCTTGAGAACTCAAATTGCCTTAAGGACAATTAACGAATATTTGTACATATAGACAATACGAACCTCAAACTGATTAAAAATAAGCCTGAGCATCAGAGTAATGAATCGATACTTGCGAAGACATATAAGATGTATTTATAAGACATTTAAAAGTGTACTTTTCAGTAATTATGTATACTGTATCCGCTATTTATTCAAGTAGTGACAGAAAAAGAAAAGTCAGCCTCGTAGTAGAAGTGATTACGTATAAAATAAAGTCTATAGTCATATAGATTCTTAAACCATATCAAAAGATTTTTTTTCTGAAATTCTCGAACCCCAAAACTAAAAATTTTTTTTAATTTTGGAAGCGAATTTAAATCAATAGATTTTCAATTAATTTATAGATATTTATTGTATTCTCGGAAAACGTACAACATGCATTGAAACTCACATTTCAATTCGAAAACACAAACGCAGCTCTAACATTATTTTTAGCAAGAATAATTTAATAACATTGCAGAGAGAGGAAAAAATAGTATTTTATAGTTTGCAAGCAAATGGCTAAGCACGTAACATTTACATTATTTAATATTTATACATCATTAGATACATGTGTACTTTTTTGTAGTTATACTCAAAGAAAAAGGAAAACATAACATTATGTGTAGAAAATATTTAATTGCACAGCCTTGTGATTGATGAGTATAACATAATGCTGCTCAAGTGCTTCGACGATATTAAATTTAGGTAATAGTCTACTTTGTACTCGTAAGAGTACAGATCAGGTATAAATAAATGTTTTTTTTTTGTTTTTTTAAGAAAGTTTCTATTTTTACGGACTTTCTAAACGATGTTTTCATTGATTTTAACACAAATTATAAGATATTCTTCCTAATTTGGTCACACCCCCGCCCCCTTCCCAATTTGAGAAGAAGAATGAAACAGTTGTATATCCGGTAATACATCACCTTAGTTCAAACCCTTGTGGTTTGTATAGTATGAGAAGTCCGTACGTTTAGACTCGGCTTTTTTAATTTTCTGATAATCTTTCTTTATACGCATTTTCCTTAAGTTCACTGTGCTACTTCTAAACAAATTTAATTTATTCGACATTTCTTCACAAAAATATAAAGATAAAAACGATGTATAGTAGGCAAGAATAATATGAATGTTGCCTGATTTCAGAGTGATTTTTATGTTATCTATGGCTTAGTAATTTCAATAATCTGAAAAAATTATTTACAATAAGACACAAAGCCAGAACTCGCAACTATTTTTTAAATATGAATTCTCTAGCTTTAATTAGAGATTCCATTACTTATTTGAAAGAAACTGAATTATTTACAATTATGAAATTCATTTAATACACCAATTATTGGAAATCAAAGTTTAAAAATTAGATTTTGACTCCAACTATTACTCAACGAAAGTTTTCTAAATAAAATTAAAATTTAAAAGCTTCTGGCAATGAGAAAATTTGGCAAGAAGGCTCAGTTCGAAGATCTGAAGTAAGAAATTCGATGATCATTATTCCAAGGTTTTCAGACTGCGATTCCATTCATGATTGTCAAAAATAAACAATAAAAGCTGAAGGACTTTTACAATAATCCTTCAATTATTTGTTTCTATACAATTAGGGTAAACGCATACGGGTCAATGCACATAATCGCAATTCGATCGCACTCTTATGTGCAGATGGAAAATAAATGAAATACTAATTCAATAATTTTCTAACTTCACCAATAGAAGGAATTGTGAAGAAATTCAGCTGTAGATTTGTAGAGAGTAGATGCACTTTGCCTTAATCCAGTGAATAAAGAGATCACACCTTCTTTCTCTTCTTCTTCCGGCTCTTCTTCCTCAGGTAAATATTCTGGCAGTTCTTCACATTCGCCAGCGTCTATGCTGACCTGGAAATTTGGTAATAGAATTTTTTATTAGAGTAAAGAATGATTAAAATAGTTTCATGATTGGTGTGTTTTGTTAAATTTATATTTACCAATTTTACTAGAAATTCTTGATTATATTTATTTTTGGTGACTAATCTAGCTTCCATGTTCATATTATTCTTTTGAATAGCCTCGGCAATTTGTTTGGCGGTAACGTTAACTAAGGTTCTCATGGTGACTCGTTGATGTTCGACATCCACAACGAGTGAAATTAAGCCTTCAATTCTTATTAAAGTTGATTCTAAATCTGCTCGCGTTTCCTAGTAACAATTTAGGATTAGAATCAACAAATCAAATGAAGGTTTCTTAAGCTTAATGTAATTCACTTTTGAAGATTTTCCATTGAAAATTCCTCAATTTTAAAAGCATGGTTTGTATAAGATTAAAAGATAGAGAATTTGTGTAAGTTTAAATGTTTAAATTAAATATTGAATTAAAAATTGAATTTTCTTGAGAATAGGCCCTGCTTCAATCTTCGATTATAATAAAAGAAATATAAAAATCAAAATCTTACAGGCAAGAGACCATGGACATGCAGAACGATAACGTGAGTTCTGAGTTTCTTAGGTTCAATAACTCTTCTGCATCGACTTCTTAAATTGTAAATAGGAGGTTTCATTCTTTCTATGCTATCTTTAATATATTGAGCGTGCTTTGCAACTTTGGGTTCGTCCAGGTTGTACTTGTCAATCACTGCATCGAGTGCCTCCCGAACTCCAAAAGTCGAGGTTATGTGAGAGTAATTCTCCAAATTCCTGACGAATATCTCGAGGACGTCTAACGATAATTTAACCACCTCTATGTCAGGATTCTCCATTAAAAATGCAACATATGAGAGCACTGTTTTGTCCTGTAAACCGTTCATTTTAGTATTCTAGTTTAATATTCAGGGACAAAATAAACAAAATAAAAAATCACCTTTAAAATCGTATCATGGTTCACAAAATCCTCTGCCAACTTTTTGTATGTTTCGAGCGTGGCTCTTAATTCCTGCGGATCTGGAGAATTTTCTGTTTCCATTATTTAAAGTTTATAAAATGTTGACATTTATCAAATTTTTCACGAAAGTGGCACAAAAACCACAAAACCAAACTTTCTAACTCCAACCGTGAATCTAGTAGAAAGCTGCAGAAAGCAAGGACATATGTTTAAAGCGTTTAAAGTCACTGGTCACCAGGGTTGTGCAGTGACGCGTCACTCGTGGTATTTTACGCAGAGAACCCCCCACTCCATATGAATTTGGTGTTTTCGACGTATAAAGGCGCATTTACACCTTTTGTATTTCGGTCGTCGACCGACCAACTTTAAGAAATGTCTGTGAGAGTAAAAGAGATAGAGAGTTCTTTTTATCCAAATTTTCACTCTCTATCTCTTTTACTCTCACAGACATTTCTTAACGTTTATCGGTCGACGACCGAAATACAAAAGGTGTAAATGCACCTTAATACCTAGTAAATTACTGTAAAAATCATGTAATTTACCTAAGGTATTTTACTTACCCAACCGTGCTGGTCACGTTAAAAGCAATACATATTCTCAACTCAACGCGGGCCCTTTACTCTACTGCGCATGCGTCGTGCTAGGCTTCTGATTGCTATTCGCGCGCAGTGTAAAATGCTAAACTTTTAAAAATTTTAAACTGCGCGCGAATAGCAATCTATCAGAAGCCGATCACGACGCATGCGCAGTAGAGTAAGGAGCCCGAGTTGGGAAACACTGCGTTAAAGTGTCACATGACCAGGGTTGTGTAGTGACGCGTCACTCGAGGTTTTTTTACGTATTATACATGGTTTTCTACTTATGTAAATTATGTATTTTACGTAGAAAACCGCCCACTCCATATGAATTTGGTGTTTTCGATGTATAATACATAGTAAATTACTGTAAAAAACCATGTAATTTACCTAAGGTATTTTACTTACCCAACCGTGCAAATGACTCACCGGCCTTAATTACCACTCTTGCCAATTGATTTTTCTTCAAAACAACATATTTTTTTAATCAAAATTCAAATAGTTGAATCAGTAGTAAAATAGTACAATCATTTTTCAATGAAAAAACATCATTTTTATTAAACTTTAAAATTAATAACAAAAATTAATCTATAAAAAATCTCTCAGAATCTTTTTTTTCTTTCCCTCGATTAGCAACACTGCACAAACCAAGCAGGCGTCAATATCACCGGGAAATTTTTGTCACTGTCAAAAAATTAAAATTTTTCCAAAAATGACAGAGTTTTTAAAGGAACCTGCATTGTTTGTGGGAGAAATCGACGAAGATATCAATCTTTCTGTGCCAGCTTCTTCTGGAGAAGAATATATCAAACAAGTTATGTGAGTTTCGTATATATATTTCGTGATTTCGTGTACGGTTTGTAAATTGTTACAATGTTAATGTGTTAATTAAAATAAGCCATTACATTTTCGAAATTCGGTGTTATAAATTAACTGTAAAAAGTATTTAATTCTACTCTCGTAATATACAATCATTTCTCAACAGAATATAAAACTATTAATATACAATTCAAATTCGAAATAAAAGTATTTTTTAAGGTTAGGAATAGGTTATATTAGAGGCGATATTGATAAAAAATTTATTTTATTGCAGAGTTCAAGCCCGGCAATGTGAGAGTGTCGTTGTAGCAGAAATAGATGAGACAAAATTGAAAAAGCCGACAATAAATGTGAGACCCGTAAGTTATTCCATTTACTGGAGGAATTATAATTACATTTTCAACAATTATAAAATTTTAGTGTTTGATGTTTCATGTAGAATTTATATATTTAGTCAAGTCTTTTTTTTATATAATAAAGTTATTTCTTTTTCTTTGCATTTTAGATTCTAATATTTTTATCAGATTTCACTTAAGTTTTAATACCCTCGTTGTCAGTATATAAAATGAAAAAGTTGGCAGGATGCACAGCGAGCAGCTTGGGGCCTTCTTTGGAGTGGCAGGAATGTCAGGTAGCTGATTTTTCGAAAACGAGACTCTACGTCGCTCGTATAAAAGATGAGATCCAGACTTCCAAAAGAAAGTGGGAACCTCCTCCAGTGAAATTTGTATGTTTTACTTGACTTAAAAATAACCAGTTTGATACAAAAATAACATCAGTATTAATTTTACTAATTCTTATTTCAGCCAGATATCAAAGATCAAAAGGGCTGGATTAATTTATGCGTTGGTTCAATTGAAACGGAATATAAAGCTCTACTACCCACTCTCGATGTTATCTTGGCATTGAATCAACCAACGATTGAAAATGTGTTAGAATACCTTGTAGATTATATCGAGGAACAAGGAATAATTCAATTTGACCTTGGCCGATGGATTTATGTCCTCTTAGTTGCTATAGAATTGCCTTTGAGCCCCGACGTGTGCTCCTGCTTACGTTCTCTTGCCAGAGCATGCTCATTTATTAGGGCAAAAATGGTAATTATTACAAAGAAATACTAAAAAATATTAAGATTTCAAATTTTTCACTCGTTTAATCTATTTTTTTTATACTCAGACAAAATCGGACGAATCTCGAGTAATCACTCTAAATTTATTCATCTGTCTGGTCGCAAGGTATTTTCGGCAACTGGATTTAGCAGATCAGTGATTTTTTATTGTCGTGTAAAAGCTTCTGTAATAATTTCTACTTTGTACAATAAAATATAAATCTATTTCTGATTTACGAGATCTTCATTACTACACACAATGCTACGAGAGAAAATTAAGTTATAAGCTATAGTAAATACATGCTTTGAATCAAAGTTCTGAGGCTCAAATGAAGAGATTCAAGGCTAGTCTTTCGCGTTTATTTGACGCTATAATAGTATAATTGAACTAGAGCGAACATTTCATTCAAAGAAACTCGTACGACAATAGTAGCAAAGTAAGAAATCGATGGGAATTAAGTTTATCTTAAGCTAGATTGCCCTCATCTTGCATTAATGCAGTCGCGAGTCTTTCCAAGTCGTCGAAACTAACATTATTCACTTTAAACTTTAGGTCTTTTATCATTTCATTTGCTATCGACTCCGATTCTGATTCTGTGTAGTAGCGTCGAAGAACTCTAATCATCTCTTTTTTTAATAACTGCATCCCAGGCTTCTCAGGTAGTGTATCGTTTGATGACTGAGCACTTTTCTTGATTATTAAATTTAACTTGCTGCCATCTTTAATTCCAGGATAAAAACTCAGAGGATTTTCATCTGTAATTAAACAGAATTTCAATTCACAAATTCTAATTCCACAAAAAGTTTAACTATTTATTAAAATTCACTCATATATTATGAAGATGAAAATTACCATCTAGGGTTTTACCAGTAAGTAGCAGCTTTTGCTGAGGTACATCAATTCCTAAAAGAGCACTGACTTTGTGCTTTAGTTCCAAAACTGTTTCCGAGGGCAAAATCTGAAAAAAAAAAAAAAAAAACATATTTAAAAATATTTTTATGAATGCTTTTTCCTTTAGCAAACAAGCTTTGAATGACAAAAAATCTAAGAATTAAAAAAAAAATTGAAGCCAAATCATACTTTGAATAGAAAGTTATGACAATACATTTATAAAAGGTGATCTCATCAAAAAATTTCGCAAACCAACAAAACGTATCGATCTTACATTCTTACCTCAACTACACATTGTCTTCCTTGGAGGATTTTCACAGTGACTTTCATATTGTGACTGATATTCACACAAAGTAGAGAACGTATAGAGATATATCACAATTCTTCAAAACGTGAAAATTCTGATAAAAACGATAGGATTTTAATCATTTTATAAAAATAAATCAGAGGTTATGTTTGCAACAAATTGACAGAACATCAATTCTGATTTGTTGCAACAAACAGACACAGTAAAAAATAATTGAAACTAAAATGTCTACAATAATAACTGAGAGTACTTTAACACGATCCCACTTTATCGGGAGAATTTTCAGAGTAAAGTATATATATTTTATATTAGAATCGAAGTGAAAAATATATTTCTTGATGGAACTGGATGTGGATCACAAACGTCACAAACACAAGTATTCTGAGAATGCGCGTGCGCAAATATGGTGTTAGTTCCGAAATTTAAAAGCCGGCCTTTTCTTTATGTATTTCAATTATTTTCTTGTCCAATATTACAAATTACCATAAAATTTATAATATTTTCTATATAAACTACAAGCATTTATATAAGAAAAAATCGGTGTAGAGTGAACTAAATTTTTTAGATTGTAGTACAAACATTCTTCAAATTTTAGTGTTAATAATAATAGTAATATTTTATATGTTACATATTCTTAAAAATATGTATTATTTGTGTAAAGCATAGTATTTATGTTCTATAATGAAAAGCTAGTTTCAGCAATTTACTTTTTGGCTTTTTTCGCACTACAATCTATATATACAAATGAATTATATCCCCCCTCCACTGTTCTACCTCTTCTTCAAGATTCAAGACATATGTGTGAACTGTTTGACTATTATGTGTGAGGGAAAAAGCCGGTGCAGGCGAAAGTCCAAAGTCCATCTGCGTGACCCGTAATATCTCTTTCAGAGTTCAATGTTCATATTTTAGCGAATTAATTGTGTTAGCTGTCTCTGGCTTCACTCTTCTAATAAACTTGGCAAAAGAAGAATCATATAGTTCTGGGAATATCTGCTCAAGTAGAAAATTTATTTTGCACTGTTTTCTTTAAGCAATTACTCTAAAAATGTTGAAGGTAAGTCTTTCTCACTTCTTTTTATTTTACAATCTTGTTTATTCAGTACGCTCATTAATACTACTTTGCAACTTGTTGCACATTTCAATTTTTTCTAAATTTATAAAAAAAATCTACCAACTTAACGGACTTAACGTTTTTGGAATATGTCTTCGGTTTTATTTTGAAGGTCAAATATTCAAATTGAAAATAGAGTAAAATAAAAAGAGAGTAAATTTTCACACCAGTCTTATTTTATAGTATTTTTTTTGTTCTTAGGATTGTTGAGATAGCTGTTGAAGTTACTAACAATTGTTTGATCTTTCAGTTTCGAAATTTTTAGGTTAGGTTCAATTAAAGTTTATGTTTTAATCGTTTTAATATTAAAGGTATACTTACATATAAATTGAAAAATTTCAAGTACATATATTAAATTCAGCTTCTTTATACTCACCCTAAAATATTGAAAAATTGTAGGTTGCTATAACATTACCAAAGAATAAATAATACATGCGTTATCGCCTCGCTAAAAAAAGAACTCGCATCTCATTTTCATGAGTTTCTTGACCACTACTGTTGTTCATTTAATTGATACATATTGTAAGAGGTACTTAGAATTTAAAAATAAAAACCAAATTTTATAAGTTAAGATATAGTTATAATGAACAGCAATACATTTATTAAATTGATAATTTAAAACATTCCAGAGTTTAAATAAAAATAAATCTTTTCAGAACGTTGTTACTATGGTGACCGGAGGAGCTTCCGGCCTTGGTCGTGGAACTGTTGAGAGATTCGTAAAGCAAGGTGGTAAAGTTGTTATAGCCGATTTGCCTACTTCTCAAGGTGCTTCGGTCGCTTCGAGTCTTGGAGATTCAACTGTTTTTACACCAATGGATGTAAGATTTTAAAATTAATCCCATAAAAATTCTGGAAATCCCATTTTCAAATTTCAGATTAACCCACAAAATAATTGAAACAATTGACCCAAAAATCTAACTAAAATATTGATTCATCATAGAAATAAATTAGTAAAAAATCTAGAACGAAACGATTCAAATTGAAACTTTTTTACAGGTGACATCTGAGGCAGACGTGCAGAAGGCTCTCGACGTAGCTAAAGAAAAATTTGGAAAGTTGGATGTTTTGGTCAACGCCGCTGGCATCGCTATTGCCTTCAAAGTCTATAATTTTAACAAAAATAGGCCTCATCGTCTCGAGGATTTCGAAAAGATTGTACACGTAAACCTCATAGGTACCTTTAACGTCATCAGATTAGCAGTTGGATTGATGGGCGTTAATAGTCCAAACGAAGATGGACAACGAGGTGTTGTAATCAACACCGCCAGTGTAGCAGCCTTCGAGGGACAAATTGGACAAGTAGCTTACTCTGCAAGTAAAGCAGGAGTGGTTGGCATGACTATACCTCTTGCTCGCGATTTGTCTACGCACGGAATCCGAGTTTGCACGATCGCACCAGGTCTCTTTGATACTCCAATGCTCCAAGCGTTGCCAGAAAAAGTTCGTCATTTCTTGGCGCAGACGATCCCATTCCCTCAAAGATTAGGAAAACCTGACGAATATGCACAATTGTGCCAATCGATCGTTGAAAATCCACTATTGAACGGAGAAGTCATTCGCCTGGATGGATGTTTGCGTATGCAGGCTTAAAGTGTTGAATGAATCTCAGAGAGAAGCAATAAATGAAATAAAATTGAAAGCATTTAAATCCCAAGAGCATGATCAGTTAAAACTAACATGCCTCCTGGCGATTCGTTACTGTTAAGAATATTTTTCCTGAGTTCAGTACTCAGTTTCAATTTATACAAGGAGTCTTTCTGAATAAAAGAATATTTTCATTTTCCATGCAACATCCTTGTAATTCTCTATAATTTACATGAACGACGCAAGTTCCGCTATTACAGGTATCGACGAGTCGCTTTTTTACCCTATGGCTGTACATAATTGTTTTTGTAAATCTGTTGCAAAAACCGCAACATACTTAGGTAGTTACTGGAGTTAATGCCTAGCAAAATTGTGTACAGAATAATATCAACATAAAAATATCCAGTTGTCGGTATAGCAATGTTAGTCTTTTTTCGCAATGACCTCAGGAGAATTCCAAAATTCCAATAGGTGTTTGAACTTGTTCCGATGACTTATTGGAAGGGCCCATTTCTTTGATAAGGCAGGACAGTCGCTTTCTCCGAGGTTTAGTCAATCCTAGGCATTAGACTCTTTTAGGCTCTGAAGTTTTTCCAGCTGATCCGGCTGGAGCTCGTCGGGGATGCTCGCCCTACCACCCACAATCATCTTGTTGGGGATGATGTCAGGAACTTCTGCGGCTTCTAATTCGGGTTCAGGTTCAGGTTCGGCAGCTCGCGGTGGTAGCGATTGAGAATTTTCAGCTGTGCTAGGGCCAGATATAGATTCTGCTCCGTCACTACCGGAACTACTACTACTAACCGGAAAAGGACCTGAGTCGGCTGGCAAATCGTCTACCTTCTCCTCAACTTCCTCTAATTCTAGTGATTTTGGTATTTCAGGTTTTACTTCCTTATCTACTTCGTCTTCTTCTTCTTTAGCTTCACTCTTTTCGGTAGCTTCTTCCGTTGGAGGATGATCCACTTTAGGCGCTTCTTCTGTTTTTTGTTCTCCCTCTGTAGCTTCCTCGTTGCCTGGAAAAGGGTGTTCAATCTCTTCCATTGGTGTCGCTGCAGTGATGACGATTTGTGCAACTCCCAGTCCAAAGCTGTTTGGATCTTGCTGTTTTTTGGTTTCTTTTTTTTTGACCTTATGCTGAAAAACGTTTTATCAGTTTCATTAATTAATCAAGTCAATTTAATATCACTTTAGTTTTAGTTAGTACCTAGATGTAAGTATAATTTTATTGCAGTTTCTTTAACTTACTTCAACTCCTAAACTAGGTTCCTCTTTAGCTTCCTCTACTGAGCAGCATTAAAAACACAAGGGGATGTATAATAATTGGAAGAAAAAAGCCTGTGAAATATTTTCGTATCCATGATAAAATTTTAAATGATTTAGAGTCTCTTTGGATATTAAATACTTATTTAGTATCAATGATTCAGAATTAAAAACTCACCTGTTATTCCAGGACCATCGACTTTTTCATCGCCGTCAAATTGCATGACATATTGCTCTTTTTGATCCCTCGTGAGATTGATTGCAAAGCCAGATTTGTCACTTACAAAAACTGGTCTGTTGCCTCCTAAATCTGCAAAAAATAATTTATAAGAAAGAAACAGAAAATTAAGTAAATGGAAGAATCTTTAACTTTGGAATACTTGCCATTGAATTCCGAGTTTTCGAATTCATCAGTTAGAAGATAATCCGGAACTTCAGGTGGTGTATGTTCAGGAGGAGGTGCTAAGCTAGGTGGTGTTATATCCTCCTAAATAAATAATTAAGACAGTGTAAAAAACGGAAGCAAGATATCAAATTAACGATATTAAACATATTCGTTAAATAATAGGATTTTTAGACCTCTAATTCTGATAAAGGCGATCCATCTGGAGCGCAAGGTTCTACAACAAGAGATGGAAATAGGCCTCTTTGATCTCGTAATTCTCCTTCCCACCATCCATCGTCCACATCATGGGGTTCTTTCCTCAATATTTTGATGATCTCTCCTTCGATAAATGTGAGCTCTTCGTCACAAGTAGCATCGTAATCATACAGGGCAATGCAGAATTCTTCAATACCTATTAAATAATTTTGGTTATTAAACAAGTAAAAAAAAGTTATCTCTGGAAAGAATGAATTACCTGTATGATTTTGTACAACCGAATCTTTAGCAACTGCCTGTATGTGTGCATCAGGGTCGACAGCATCGTGATCATCAATTGTGTAATCCACCGAAGAGAAGGAAATTTGCTGAACTAAACCGGGTCCATGAGAAGTGAGACTACTTTGTGGCTCAGGTTCTCTTTCAACATCAAGATAATTTTGTGGAACAAATCCCTCTTCGCCTCTATAATTTCGAGCCCTCAACCATCCATCTCCATCACCTTCGCCCACCACTTCCAATTGTTCGCTTTCAACTATGGTCAATTCATCCGGATTTTGTGCCTAGAAGAGAAATGATAATTTTATTTTCAATATTGAGTTTTCTACTGAAACACAATTAAATCAAATTACTTACAGTGTATGAATAAAGAGCTGTGCACTTGAAAATTTGTTCATTAGAAGGCACCTCGGCTGTTTCCTGTACTGTGGTTGATTCATCTTCATCCAATTTGCTCCAATCTAAATTCGCTGGATCATCCCAACCAGCGGTCAGTTCTTCTATCCGCTGCTTCTCTTGTTCAAGCAAAGCTGAGAAAATTAAAATATTTAGTTTCTTAATCTTGGATAAACTTGTACTTATTTAAAATGACAAAATAAAGTTTTACCATCAACTTCTTCACTATCGTGTCTTTGTCTGTCATCACCGGAATCATCTTCTTGCTGTCCAGTATTACGCATACTTCCGGGTCTTTCTACTGTTGTCAAATCACTTCCACCATCGCCGTCGCTATCGTAGAATGAATCCGAAGACGGATGTTCCTTAAAGTAAAAATTATTCAATTATATAATGAGAAGTAAAAAGAAAAATGGAAGTTGTTCCTCAGTTAGGAATTTTTAAAAATTTTTATTTCATTTCTGAATTTTTGTGATTTTGTTTCCAGAGTGAAAATTCAATTGTTTAATTTTATCATGAGTCTTCCATTTGCATTCTCTTATTCAAGTGTTCCAGCTTGTGTCCCTTTTTAGCTCTTCGACCCCACAAAGATCTGATACGAGTACAATAATAGTTTCTATTCAATTTCAGCATTGATTCCCAGTCTATGATTTACCAATATCTATTTGATATTTACCGCAGTACCGGAAACGTCTGTGCGTACAGAAAGAGAACTGGCTGAACGTGGTATATCATGAACGCTCAACGTTTCAACCTCTTGCATAAATTCTTCCACATTAACTGCAATCAACCAAGTTTCATTAGATCGTAGAATTATAAATTAAAATTAATTTTAACTTAAGTTTTAGATAAACGACTTTGCATTACAATTAAAAACTGATTAGGTACCTCCTCCATTTCGGAGACACTCTAGTCTAGCCTCTGCCTTCATCTTAGCTGTCTGAAATGTACAAATTTTCAAATTTATCATTTCAAAAACTTGAGTTAACTTTCAAAATTAAATTAAATTCTTTAAAGTGAGACATACCTCGGCACGTCGTACATTGTGTCTCATTTCATCTATCTTGGTATCAATATCTGGGCCATTTGGATCATTGGGGTCGGTCTGGAATTAAAAGTTAAGAATGCAATTTGTAACCTGCCCTTAAATTATTTTTTTTTTTCGCATTTTCAAATATTGTTTTCGTTTCCAAAATTTTTTACCTTTTGACCTGATTCCTTAAGTGATTGAAGAAGTTGCAATTTTCGGCTATTTTCTCTAATGCTGCCTACTTCTCGAGCTATTCTAGTTGCCCAACGACGAGCTTCTTTTCCTAAAGATGATTCAGCTGAATGATCGGCCGTTACTCTAAAAATTGTATAAAATTGATTTAAAAATATTGTAAAGATTTAAAAAATTGAAAATTGAACTTTAGAGTAGAATTTACCTGTCTATAGGATCATTGTCACATGGCTCATAATCATATTGGATGTGTTGTTTTAAAACTGGGTAATACAAGCAACAACATTTAATGTTATACTCTCGAGTTAGCTGAAATTGAATTTATAGTTATACCTCATTAATTCCTTCTTCTATTAATTCTAAAGTAAATATTAATAGCTTTTATTAAAATATAAATTAGCTATTTGGTAATGGATTTTCAAACCTGTTGTGCCTGATCGCGAATTTTTCCGTAACTGTTTTGCGTTGCCAAACAAGTTAAAAGCTCAGTTCGACCCATAAGCGTCAAATATTCAGCTACCTTGTCGTAAACTCCTTGCTCTAAATACTAATTAATTCAAATTATAAATATTAAAAATTGCTTTATTAGTTACACATTAAATACGCAGACAGAAAATAATATTGTAAGGTCTTAATGTTGCATAATGGAATAGTAATCTTAAATTAATAATTAATTCGTTAATTAAAAAATAAAATTACCTGCATCGTGTTTTGTAAATCTATAGCGAAATATCTATTCTGATGCGCATTGGCAGAAGCGAGACTGAGCAAGTAATCATTACGAGCCCCCGTAGATTTTTCTTCTAAAGCGTCTCGTTTTGAGCTCACCTACAAAAAATATCACAAAATTGGCTAAAGTTGCATCTACGCAAGAAGAAGAAAGTTCTGCCTGATAAATTACAAAATAAGTCCATTTTCACCTTCGCACTGTTTTTCTGGAGCGACGTTATTGATTGGAAAAAGGATCCCTTTTTTTTCTTGAGCCTGAAAAGTAAATTTAATTTCTTATAAATTTTTAAACTAAGCTTTAATATTAAAAGCTATTATTAAGAGGATTTTTTAAAAAAATTAAAACTTTTTTATCAACATTGTAGTCGATTTTACTGACTTTTCCTCGATATCCTTTGCCTTGTCACGAACATCATGAGCACTGTGTTCTTCATCGAAGTACAACTTCTTCGTTTTGTCCACATCTTGCACACATGTTTGCAGCTCCTTTTGTACTATCATTAATTGGTCAATCGCCTGCAAAACGAATAAGTTTTATTTTATCAATTTACGATTTTTAAATATAGGTTTAACTTTCAAGTCCCTGGAAATTTAATAAATGTTGCAATTTTACAAATTCAATCATTTAAAATTAAGGGTGTTGAAATCAAGTTTTAACTTCAAAATTTGATTTCCTCATTTTAATCAGCAAATATTATAAATAAATATTTTTTCACTCTGTATACATACTTCTCTTAGAAGTAAAAGTGTGTCTATAGAGCAAAAAATTTTTTAGTTTGAATGCTGTTTCCTTAAAACCAGGAATTCGAAATCTAACTTCAAAATTCAATCTCTTCATTTTACAAAAAAAAGTATTAAAATTATACATTTTTTCGCTCTGTATGCACATTTCTATTTGAAAAGTGAATTGCGCTACAGAGAGAAAAAATATCTAATTATAATATTTATTGAGTAAAATGAAGAAATCGAATTTTAAAGCTAGAACTTGACCCAACACTCTTAATAGCGTTTGAGTTAGAACAATTTTAAAATGAATTCTTCATTTCAGTAATATGTTAATTCAAGTGTGATGTCGCTCATTTTATCTTTGACAATACTTCTTCTCAGTTACGCGTTACTGGAATAGTTACTTTTTTTTAACGAGTAACGAGTTTTTCAGTAACGGTAACAGTAACGTGTTACAAATTTTGAGGCGATAACGGTAACGTTAACGCGTTACTTTCGAACAGTAACGTGTTAAACACTGCTTCTTCTACTTCTCATTTAATTACTATTTTTGAAATTTTGTAACCGGAAGTATAATACCTTTTTGGAAATCTGGAGCTTGTGGATCCTCAAAACCTTGGCATCGTCAGCAATTTGTTGCTGGAAAACTTCCACAGCAGCCAGGCGAGCCCGTGCGAGCTTCTCATTCTCCTCCAGGACCGTTCTCCAGACGTTCCACATATTCCTAAAATTGATGTCGTTGAACGTGGTTTTTTGACTCACAAATCTATGTAGACTGATGGGTACTTATAGTGTAGGTATACAAATTGGGTGTGTGTGTGTATCTTGATTAAGGCCTTATACCATTTTTCCTCGGCTCCATCGATCTTCAGGTCTGGAATGTTTGGTATCTTCTTATTTAGGTAAGCTGAGGATATCTTCAACAAGGCCTAAAAAAACAAACCAAAAATTAATATCTCTCTGTCTGAATTTAATCCAGTTGGATTATCTTTACTAGAAACTCACCTCTGAATAGGACTTTTCAATGGCTGACTTTTTTATGGTGAAATTACTGAAAAAATAGCCAACATTTGGTTTTCTAGAAGGCAAAATATGGTCGATCTATAACATCTAGTGATCTAGATGTTAAATTCCCATTTCTCATTCTAGTTGTTTTAAATTTATTTTTTATAATTATACAGTAATAATAATAATTTTTCAAATCTACAAACTCTATTCTCAGCTTAGTTGCGTTGGAAATTAATTGAAATTAAATGTACTTTAAAGGGAGCATAATCGAAAAGGGCTGTTAGTACTAAAGCTTCATTAAAAGGGTTGATAGTTCAGTGGTGAAAAAAATCATATATGCGTCAGACCAGAAGACACGCTATTTTAAAACTTCATTTTCCAAATTCAATTTTGCATTTTGAAGACCCTCATTTTGATAGCTATTTTATAAAGGAAACCCAATTAGTAGACATTTAATTATTACTCAACTCACTTTAAACTTTAAAGGGGAGGAGCTGAACCAGTGATTACGGTAATAGTGAATAGATTAAGGAAAATGAAACTTTTTATAAATTTTTTATTTTAAATAAAAAAGATAAAACAATTTATTCTACTAATGAAGACATTTTGCTGCATAAATAATGTCAAAAGACTCAAGTAAAAAACGTCTTATGCGACATACTTTCTCCCCTTTAATTTCTTAAAACAATTTCGGTGATTACTTAGGAGAAGATTCTGGATGGAACTATGCAATTTTGCCCACTTTTTTCTTATTGCGCAAGTTGTTTCATGTTTAAATAGAAAGTTGATAACGACTTGAAAACCAAGTGACTGTTGACCTCGTTAGGTCAAATAATTATTCCAGATTATCCTTAAAAGTCGATCCTTTTTTTCTTCTTTAAGTTTTACTCCACAAATTATTGTGTGGCCTTTTTCTTAAAGAATAATATTGCATTACATATTTGTTAGCTAGTGAATTTCAATTTCTTAAATTTCTTAATTTCGAAATTAGTTTTACATCAGGGTGTCTACTAAATTTTGCCCACGAAATTCCCGAACAATTCCCGCATTTTTCCCACTTATAAATATAATAAGGTCCCTCTTATTAACGATAGAATCATCATACAATGCATAGTGGGTTGCGACATACGTAATTTAATCTATTGCAATATTACAATTTAGTTAAAAAATATACTTTTTAATATTTTTTAAGAATTTTAATTTTTAGTAAGAAAAAAGTAGCGCAGTTGAGTTGCAAAGAATGCGTAGAAAATAAATGAATATCAGTCATTAAGGTATCTATTGTGAAAATAGGTGCGAAATAAGTTTCAAAAGAGTTTCAGGATTTTTGTAAAATTTCAAGACATTTTTAATTAGGAATTTAAAGAGATTTTTTATCATAAAATTTTATGTTGGTTGTAAGGGCCTTTCAAAACTCAGCACATCGTGTGTAACGCGCAATGCACTTGGTCGTTCGATCATCACCCTCATCCCCATCACCCGCCCCCACTACCCCGATGCCACCGCCCCTGCCCATGTACTGGAAGTCGGTCTACTTCGTGTATGTAACTTTTTAATTTACGTAAAGCTTAATTCAATTTCTGTTGTATAAGCCAATTACGTATTATCTATAACATATAATTTAAATTTTATTTTATTTTAAAATAACACCAGTCGTAAACATTTTTCTGTAGAACTGAATTTTTCTATTTCCTTAAAGGCAATCTTGACAAAGATTTTTAAATTAATTTAATTTCCACTAACTCGTCTCATTTTTATCTATAATAAATCTTTAGGGGATTCCAATTTTTATGTACATCATTTAGATAAAACAATGTTGCTTCTATATTTAAAAAAATCCTCAATTGTCGTTAATTTTAGTTGAAACCAATTCAATTTTGATAAATTTCTTAATTTTTTATTTGCTTTTCAATACCTATTTCTATCCTAAGTCGACGGTCAGGATTTATGGAATAGACAGTAAACTTTTGTGACACCAAACATGTTTCATATCTAATTGCCAAATTAGAATTTAATTGCCAATTTAAAACAATTTTGTGAAAGAATAGATAAAGGAATAAATTTTAGTTAATCTTAATGTAAAATTAATAACTAATTTTTTATCAGATAAATTGCTATTTCATTAAAATTATTTTTTGAAATATTTAATTTTTTTATACTGCCTTTAGAAAAATACAGTTTATAAATTGAGATCTCACCGGATATCCTCCAACAAGTCGCACTCGTGTTGATTCTTGGCCTGCAATTTCGCGGCCTGCTCTGCGTGTACATTTTTGAGGAACTTTGCATAATTTCCCTGCAAGGAAAAAAAAACGATAAAATTGAGGTAGGATTAATTTTACGGTCTCCTTTTTTTAACCAGTTCCATTTTATACAAATTTTTACTAGACTATTATAGAATAAATTTTGTTATCTTGACTTTTTAGCAACGACTCATATCTTTTCCTCTAAAGTGTTTAAATCATATTTTATCTTTTCTTATATTCAATTTTTTAATTTACAAACTCTCCAGTTTTTAGTACTCAATTTCCAACTACATATTCGTTCCAATTTTCCATTAAAAAATCTTCTATGTATATAATTTTTTATTTGAGTCATAGTCCTAGTTGATAAGGAATAGAAAATTAGAAAAAAAATTATGATAAATTTATATGTGGGAGCGAGGTGACCGGAAATTCTGAACTGGATAAAATAAAATAAGGGGAAAAAGAAAATCGATCGCAAAAGGACCTCGAGCCTATGCATGTGCAGAGAAAGGTTCGACGATCCTGCACCGAGTTGGCAGTAATCAGTGCTGGAACGAATTAGGAGGTCAAAGCAAATATAAGTTTAAAGTTTCTTGAACTTTTCTAGGGAGTAAACCACCAAATAATTAATCCTTATAATAATAATAATCTGACTTTAAAGTTCATATCCTCTTTCTATTATTCTAAATTTATTTAAAAATATTCATTTCATCCTGCTGATCAATTTTGAGAGTTAAATTTGGACTCTTTTTCTTTTTTATGAATTTAGTTTGTTGCCCTTGCAAAACTCGCCCTTGATAGATCAGCGAAAAGTTCTCTACTCAGCGAAAATTTTCGCGGCTCTAAAAAAACCGGGTCAGCTTCGTTGTTTCTCATAAGTATATGACAATGAAAAAAAAATCGGATATCAGCCTCTTGTCTTCCACTTCACGTCCCACGGCGTTTCATTCCAGGAAAACATTTGTTAACTAGTAAATAAATTTATTATATAAATTTTCTGTAAATATAAGTCCGTATAAGCATATCTAAACTGAACTGTTGTTAGTAAGAAATCGATTGTCTTTAGGAATGTCTAGTCCACTTGCTAAAGGTTAAACGGTAATATTTTCCAGAGCCATCCTATATGTATAAAACAAATCCTATCACTCTCCTGGACTTAATAAAAAAATCAATTCTCAATTCCCAAAATTATACATCATTCTGGTTCCCAAAAACTAATCAGAGTAATGAAGTTACTTCTAGGATGAATTTTTGATCGAAATCTAGGTCTCTGTTAAATAGGGCAATTTGAAAGGTGGCCGATGGTCCTCGGGTAAAGGACGATTGGGAGCCGAAATCCTTCGTGTGAGATCGTGACAACGGGAATTGATCGACCGTTCAGGATCGACATTTTTTTTTAGGCAGTTAATCAACTGAGTCGCTAATTTAAGATTGACAGGGACTTCAGAAAAGAGAATTTCATTGATAAACACACCCGACCCTTGGAATTTAGAAATGACAGGTTTCGAGCGCGTTTAACTTGGAGGAAGTGAAAATGGTCCAGAGAGATGGTGTCACCCGGAGAATGCTTCACTTACTTTTCTTGGAGGCGGTTGCATGCTGCAGGAGCTGCTTCGCAGCCTCACGAGTCGAGCCGGTGCCTGCTTTTTATTTAGAAAATACGCTTACTACCAGCGAACCTGTAAGCTACTGTTATCTTGCCCTCGACTTCGTGTATTTATTGATCGTTGCGGCGCCTGCGTTTCTCCAGGCTTGTTCAAAAATACAATCGGGGGTAGGGTGTCGCTAGATCTCCGCTTCAACCACCCCTATCTCTGTCGATACTGTCGATGGGTTGTGCGAGCGTAACGAATATCAGAAGAGAAACTCAACTGACCCGATCGACCGAAACAAACAATTTTTATCGACTGACATGGTCCCAGTTTCATTTCTTGATACTTTTTGCAACTTTCTCGGAGGTGATTGCAATCGTTGATTAAAATTTTAATTTTAGAAATCAACCTAAATTAAAAAATAATAAATAGACGAAACTCAAAATTCTTATCCGATCTTGCATAAGTTGAAAAACCATCTTACAAACCAAAAAATAGGTACTAGTTAAATCAAAAACTATTTAAAAAATATTCTACTTTTAGTACACAAACTAATGACATATTACTTGTTCATATTAAATTTTATTTAAAGATACAAAATCATCAACTGCGTCAAAAAATGTACAGAGCGATATAAGAGTCTTGTGTTTCGTACATTGACAAGTAAGCAAAATATTACTCGAATAGTACTTTCATCAAATTTAAGGATCAGAGCGCACTCAAATCAAGATCCGCGTTTCTCTCCTCGAAGCCGGAGCAAGACGCCGTTAATACTTTTGATAAATCTCGTGAAGTAGACAGCCGCTTGAGAGTATGCAATTCGAAAAGAGAGGCTTAACTTTTATGACACTTCGTCGGGTGGCGCCGCGCCAACCTCAGAATCAGCAGGTAATCCCACCGCGCCATCAGCATCAACATCGTGACCCATCGGGGGTGAAGCTTCTGGCTGAGGAACTGGTTCTGCAGCGTGCAAGAGAGCAATTGCATTTATCGGATTTCCAGCCGCGTCTAACACTGGATCCGCAGTCGCCTCTGCCAAATTTGTAACAGATTTTGACTTAACGCACTGAAAATCGACATGTCGACTCTTAGCCTCTTCTTTCTCCCAAGACATGTGGATGAAAGGTCTCTGGACGTAATTATAAATCACTTCCTCGCGACCTCCAGCTCTTTTCTTCACTTTTTCCTTGTAGGTTGGGTAGCCTTCAATTCCTAGGCGAATTTTCTTCAGGCCTCGTTCTTTCATCACCTGCTTAGCTACGTCTCGATTTTCTATGTATTTGAAAAATCTGTACATCGCCGTACTATTCACAGCTGCAAATAAAGATCGTTCAAAGATTATTATAATTTTGTCTTCCTCATAGAGGAAACTTTGTAGTGGTGACAAAATCAAGATTCTAAAAAAAAGTTCTTTTGACTATATTTCAAGGGCATTTAATTAAATATTAAGAAAACAAAAATTCCTTGTTTCGAGACAAATGTAAGAAAATAAGAGGTTTCTTGTGTCGTAAAAAATCAAATACACTCATCGACCCATTATTTGCACCGCGGTTATATGCGTAGTTCACGGTTTTTTCCCTCCCGTAGCGTCCCTCGGGTGCCTAAATGTACCCTCGACGAGCTCGCACGCTCGAAAAGGCAGTGCCGTATCAGAAGTTGTTTACGTGGCGATCACGGTGGTGACTCACTAGGCGACTTTTCTACGCACTGGTGCTCGGTTCAGAAACGATATATACGGTCCTGAGTTTTTACCTGAATCTACGGTCCGATTATTTGCACTCAAGACCCGAGATGTGCAAATAATGGGTCGATGAGTGTAATCTAATATTAATTCATTTTATTTAAAAATATGAATAATGAGATCAAATTTTTTACTGAAATAATTTTCAAAAGTTTTATTTTTTATTTTTCGAGTTTGTATCATAGGAGATTTATTTCAAAAGGTAATAGGAATATAGATTGGTTTAATAAAATTAAAAAAATATTAAAAAAAAAACAATTATTATCCAAACTTAATGCTTCCTCTAGGAGGAAGTAAATCATATTTGCTTCTAGGAAGCAAAATGCTCATTGAATGAGTGCAAAAGTGATACATCTTCACAGCTACTTTTCGATATATAAATTTAATAAGACAAGATTGTTTAGAAAAGGGATTTGAGACGACTCACTTTGTGAATATTCTTCACCCATTTGTGGAGGGTATTCCTCGTCCCAATCTACAACGTCGTCTTCGAGTAAAACTACTATATGACATTCTCGGTCTCCTCTGCGAGCACTGTTCACCATTAAGGGTAGAATTAAATCTTCGAGAAAGACTTCAAATTGACATCGAGCTCCTTCATTGGATAACTCGTGCAGTAGTCCTCCTGTAACAATTGAAACCTTAAGCCCACGACTTGATAGTATTGAATTGAAAGTATTCAGTTTATGGAGTTGCACTTACTCAAATTTTGACACTTGACAGTGCTCGCGTCAAAGGGAACGAGAAGATAATCGCAGGCTTCTCGTAACTCTTGAACAGTTACAGTTGGTGGACATCGAATAACTCCACCCTTATAATACTCGAGGATAGCTCTAAAAACCATTGCTGATATGCCATCTGCAACTTCATATTCACCACGCTCATTAGGCTGTGCAAATTCAATTCCAGAACTAAACATCCGACCCAGCATGGTATTTGGGTGGGCTGTGAATAGTGCTGGATCAATGATAAATCTACAGGTAGAAAATAAATGTGTTAATAATTTCGACACATTTTCTTATACAAACAAAATTCTTCAAGTTTCAAAATTAAAGTTTTTAAGCTAATTTTCAAATATTTAGTTTGATATTTAACATATTTATTATCTTTAATGTCCCAGTCGTCATAATTCAATTACATACTTAAGTAGTTCAAATCAAATATTTTTCAACAACTTGCCGTGTATTATCGACAATAAGAGTAATTCTTTCGTCGCTAACTTGCTGATGGCTCATGCCGATCGTGGATCCTGCTAATGAACAGCTCTCTCTATTCTGACTTTGCAGATTTTTCCCAATTCCAACGCCCGTACGGAGCCTAAAAAATACTCAATCTTTAACACAATCTCAAAACATGTCAAATTTTAAACATAATTTTTTATATTAATTTCCTCTTTATTTTATATTTACTACACAAGAAAAAGGAATGTAAGGGAAAATGAGTCCTATTTTATCTTAATACATGTCTTAAAATATAAAAGCCTCGATTATTGTTAAAGAGCTTCACAAAATTAAAGAGCTTTGCAAAAAAATTGATGAAGTGGTTGCGAGTGAAGAGATATATTAAAACTTTGTATATTACCTTTATTAAACCGGTTTTTCTCATGAAAGGATACACTCTCTCTTTCAGGTCTTATTATAGTAAAGAACTAACAATAAGTGCCACAGGAAAAGAACGAGGCATATAAGCTGCTCAAATATCTATTTACTTACTACTTCATATTATCGATTTCTTTATTATTGAAGTTCAAAGAAACCATAAATGTAGCAAGGTTCATTGGACTATTACCTAGGCTTCTTGTGTAACAAATTCTAAGAAACATGCACTTCTATTTCTTTCTTTGAAGATAAAAACTTGATAAGAAAATATGAGCTGAGATAATTAGCTGTCTTTAATTAAAAATGTTGAAATGATTTTTTAACTTTCTGGACGTAAATCAGTCAGTCATGTGTCTGTTATGAAAGGAATGGTGTTTTACCTGTTTTGTTGAACTAAATTTGTGCTTTGTCTGCTTGTATCGAAGGAATGACAGTGTTGTTCGATGCTCCCATCCCTCTGAACCAGACAAGATTTTGGTTTGGATGAACCACCACAACTACATGCAAAACAACCACATTTCCTTACTAACTTGCCAGCTAGAATCAAGCATTATGGGATATCTACGTATCCTAGAATGTTCGATGGTTCATTAAACTCTTTGGAAATTTATTTTAAATCTTACAAACAAATTCTAAACCACTTATAATTTTATTTAACTTCCAAAGAGTTAAAAAATGAGAATAAGAATCATAAATTCAATGAATTCTAATTTATTCTATTAATAGATTAAATAATAGTATCACAGAATAGGAGACACTCTTTGAAATTATAATAAAACCGTTCGTATACAAAATTCTAGATTCTATCCGATTGATACTATATTCTAACATTTGTTGTAGATATATCTTCTGATATTTATAAATTATACAATGCTTAGGTATAAAAAATTACAGTTGGATTCAATAAATAAAAAAAATTATCTTCTTAGGATACAAAAATGATGTTCATATTGCATCTAAGAATATATCTGAAACCATCACATAAGCTAAATTTTAAAACTCACCTGAATACAGAAAATCACTTCTTCAAGAAAAAAAAAGTAACAACATACAAGAGCGCATAACACACAAATTGATTACATTAAAAAATATCCTTAGCTAACGTGCTATATTTTAATTATTCTGTAAAAATATTAATTACATGAAATGAAATAAGCATGAATGAAAAGCAAATGTATATCTAATAAATATTACATTAATAATCACAAATTATCATGTTTATAGAAGTTGGAGAAAATAGGTCATCAATAAATAATATATATGTTTAAATGAGTTTATAAAATATTTGTGAAAAAAGAATACATCCAGACTTTGTATTCTTTCTTAATATTAAAAATTAAAGAATTTATAAAGAATTATAAGGACGAAATGAAAATTTGGTTTTAAAATTAATTGTGTCATGCTTAAAGTTATAAAATATTTTTTTTTAGATTCTGAGAACATGCACAATGCGAAACTACATTTTTTTTAAAGAGATTAAATTTAACATCTGTTTGTATAAGAATATAAAAAATATACATATATACATATTATATATACATAAATGAAATTGTATTAATTCTGACCTCAACCTGTTTTTATACGCCGGATGTCGTCCGCGTCCATCAGTCTCTTTGCAATCCGTCTCTGTATCGCTGCTGCTGTCTTGCATATAGTTCAGACGTTCGATTGAATATGACATGTCAAGCCAACTGAAAAAAAGATTTGCCAGTATATTTTTTAACTTATTTTCAAAAGAAAACATGTCAGTTATTTTTTGAATAGTATTTCCAAATTTTAAGTACGTAATCGAATCTTGTTTTACAATGTAATACAATTACAATTTACAATTTTACAATTACAATTACAATTTAAAATTTATTAAACAATTCAAATTTGAGATCTTTTAACATCTATAACATATAATTTTTAAATGAATGACGTCACTACCTAACCATAAAATGTACAATAATCAAGATCATCAAGATAATCAATAATAGTTTATTTATACTTTTTATCTCATATATTTTTTTTATATACAAAATGATTAAATGATGTCACTTACGATATGTGTGGCTTCACTCACTGGAAAGAGCTTAGCATGTTTGGAATTTCTTTTGTGCAATTACTGGAAAAGATGACATTTTTTTCAATTGCATATCAATCGTATCAATTCTTTAATAACTATATAACTGTTGGCTTAAAATCTTTTATCACGAGAAACGTTTGTCACAAGAACTTTTCCGAAACGTAGGTAGTCGCAATTCACAGATTACAAAGCGCTTCTGCGCTTGACAATTGTGAAAGCATAATTTTCAAATCACATCAACGTTTATTTCGTTTTATGACACTTCACGAAAAGAACAATGAATTTCTGATGACAGACGGAAAGAAAGGATTCAAAAGGATTGTCATGAGATTTTTTTATTCATGTAATATGTACGGTGTACTTTGGGTGTAGTGGTGTACCATAAACTGCATGATGATTCATATTCACATGCATATACATATGCACATATGTAACATATATATGCCTCAGTTCGCAGCACGGTTGGGTAAGTAAAATACCTTAGGTAAATTACATTGTTTTTTTTACAGTAATGGTGCATTTATACCTCTGCCTGCCCGACCGGTGCAGGCGGACAATTGTCCGAGGCTATTTATACGACCGATTT
>JAUESH010000040.1:39649-78623 GCA_032275165.1 Synergus magnus
TCGAGGATGGATGGATTTCCTTTAATCAAAATAAGTCTGTACTTACCTTTAACGGTTAAAAAGTGCATTCAAAATTAAAGAGAGTAAAGTGATATATGAGGATGGCGACATGCATATTTACGTAATGAATAAGATTAATTTTGTTGCCAAAAGGCACTTAAAAATTTTGAGGTTACTCAGGTAACCGTTGTTGCACAATTGGAAATTAACGAAATTATACCTAAATAATTGATAATAATTATTAAAGCACTATGTCCCTCCGTATACGATTAAGTCGTAGCCGTCCCATCCGTGCATTAAGTGGTTTTGCAATAAAATGTTGGGCACTATCTGGAATTTACATTTTCGGTTGCATTGTTTTATACTGGCTCTACGGTGGTGTTTTTACCTTTTTTCTGCTTTGTTTCGCTACCACAGGTAAGTAATATTTTTTTTCAACATATTTCACAATTAATCGCATCTCGAGTCAAAGTTATCGTTACGATTTTTGGATTATTACAATAATAATAAGTAATAACATTTTTCATTTTTTCAGGAGTTCTTTATCACATGGAAGACGAACTTTTATACTACCCGGAAATTCCTAGACATTCTAGAGTTTACGTCCCTTCACCTTCTACGTGCAATTTGCCCTACCAAAGTTTGTTTATTAGATCAAAAGATGGCACAATGCTGCACATGTTTTTTATTCCTCAACCAGAGGATAAAATAAAAAAAGCTCCCACTTTGCTTTTCCTTCATGGGAATGCTGGAAACATGGGACACAGGTTTGGGACATATTAATTTCAATACCTGGAAATTCTTAACAATTCTTCGAAATCCTCTTAATTTATTATTATTATTAATACACAACAATTTTGGTTATTTATAATGATATTTAATGTTTATATCAAGATCTAACTCATTTACTGCTCTTGATTGATGAATCTTTTCCATTAGGCTTCAAAATGTAGTTGGTCTGTATGAAAACCTTGGGTGCAACGTCCTGATGTTAGAATACAGAGGATTTGGACTTTCCCAGGGTTCTCCGTCAGAAGAAGGCTTGTATATGGATGCGCGAGCTGGAATTGAATATTTGTCTACCAGAAGTGATATAAATACCAATGAAATCATTGTCTTTGGCAGATCCTTAGGTAATTTGATCTCTCTTTAATCAATTTCAAATATCACTGTACAGAGAAGCATTTTAAATTTGAATTGAATTCTAAATTTTGTTTTAATTTCAGGTGGAGCTGTCGCAATTGACTTAGCCAGTAGAGAGGAATATGCCCAACGTATTTGGTTTCTTATTTTAGAGAATACGTTTACCAGTATACCAGGAATGTCTGCCGTCCTTATTGGATCAAAATTACGATATCTTCCACAAATATTCTACAAAAATAAGGTTGGAAGATCTCGATCTTCATATTTTTCAAAATAATTATTAATTAATTAATAATGAAAGGAAAAAATTCCTTTCATGTTGTTCTCTAAGTTTCTAAATTTATTATAATTTAATTCTAATTTTCAGTATTTATCTCTACAAAAAATCCGTTCGCTCACAGTACCTACGTTATTCATTTCTGGATTAGCGGACAAATTAGTCCCTCCAGAGATGATGACTGAGTTATATAAAGCTTGCAGAAGCTCTTGTAAGAGAATATTTCCAGTGCCGGGTGGTTCTCACAATGAAACGTGGCGCCGACCCGATTATTATCAACAAATGCTCTTATTCATGCAAGAATTAAGGGAAAAACCTCCTGTTCGAACTACGTCGACTCATTGGCAAATCGATGAAATATGATTGAATTGTTCCAAAGGTTTAGGTACTTTGTAAGCAAAAATCGCATTGACACGAAAATATTATATTACGTTTGCAGAAAGTGTGACAAAGCAGTATTTTTTCCTACGATGATTATAATTGCCAAAAAATATATTTCACTTTCACTACAGTAACTATTATCAAGTGAATATCGATTTTTATGGCCAGTACAAGATGAAAATATTTCATGTATATAATGCAGAATGCTACTGTTATGAATTTGTTTATTCGGAAAGAGGGATCAATCTTTCAGGCTAAATTATAACGAGCAAAAAATGATGGGAATATAAATATAAATTCTGGGTTAAGGGTGTTGGATACATATTCTAATTTCAAAATGAAATTCCACATTTTGCTCAATAATTGTTAGAAGTAAATATTTTTCGCTAAATGAGCTTTTAAAATCTTAACAGAAAGTTTTGTAGAACAAAGTCACTTGTGATTTGAGAAAAGTTTAGTATAATTATTTATTTGCCTACGGTTCAAACCGTTCTTGCTACATGTGATCATGTTAATTATATTAATTAATTATAATTATAACAGTTCAGTGTTTCCCATGCCAAATCTTTTGAGTACTGACGACAATTCCGTTAAGTAAATTTTATACCAATCGTTTTTTTTTGTTTTGTTAATACAGAATCACTGGTAACATATGTAGTATCATTTTGAAACCGAAAGCTTGATTCATTCCATTTTTCACGAAACTATTTTTAAGATGTAGAGTAATTCAAGACGATGAACTTGGGAGATTTGCAAAATGAACGGAAACGCATTGTGGAAATATATACTTACATATTTATACAATTGTCCAATCAACGTCTATCAGCATGTCAGTACTCCAAGTCAATTCTCAATCCATAGTTAGTAGGATATTTAAAAAGAACTGCCTCCTCGGAGTTACCAGAATTTAGAAAATATGAGCCTTTTTAAATTTTTGATATCAGTCTTTATTTCTAAACTTTGAATTGAAATAGAAAAATTTTTTATTTCTCTAGTTCCTCTCACTTGTGCCTGAACTTGTACACAAAATTCGTAGATGAATCTCTGGTAGCTCTGAACTTTTATTTATCATTGTAATTACTTTTACTAATTTTTAGTTACAATTCTATGTTAAAAAACTTCAATATGTTCGGCGTGAGTACCTAAGGTATGGTTTATGCTGTAATTTTTTAGTATAATGATTCAGTTTTTAATCAATAGAACATATGTAAATACAAATAAATAGGAAGTTCATTATTATAAATAGTATTAGAAAATGTATAGTCTATGTACATATATTTTAAAACGCAGATCGTTTTTAAATCTTGTTCTTAAAATCTCCTGTTTCTGCGAGCTCGTTTCACGGCAATTTTTCTTGCAAATATTATTCCGATCACGACGAGTATTATGAGCAAGGAACCGGTTACTGCGAGTACGATAATCATTCCATTGCTTGTTTGCAATGTAACAGTCGATCCATCTGCCAAAACGCTGGCAGCTTCGAGACTCATTCTCGAAAATGGAGAACTGTATTCAAAGCAAAATACTTTTTGAGCCCATTTATACCAATGAACCATTCGTTTCGATTTTAATTTCTCGGGACTTGCACACCTGAAACATATTTAATCTTGTTTTAATTCAAGTTGGGACTAACTTAAAAAATATGTAAAATATACTCTCCTAATATTCTTATCTTCAAGTAAAAATTTATCGATAAAATATTACCTGAGATTGACCAAAAGTTTGTGATTTACGGTATAAATCCAGGGAACGAGGTCGTTTAGCATCCACTGCAATGAACAGTTGCAGTTAAAAGGGTTTCCTTGCAAATCGATTCCATATTTCAGTTTAACTCCATTAGCCATCATAATATTTGGAGACACATTATTCAATTTATTGTTGCTTAAATCCACCTAGAAAGAACCATTAAAGTTATTATAATTACTTTTTAAACTGGCAAAATATGTACACGCGCGCGATTCGTTTCGTTTCAGGGAAATCAAACAAGATTTCAAAAGATTTGAATGGATTTCAATGATTAGAAAAAATTTCGAGAGATTTCAAAGGAATAAATTTATTTATCCAATAATCTTGAAACTCCTTGAAAAACCCCCAAAAAAAGCCCAAAATGATTCAACATATTTGTCAACTCACTGAATTCCCATTAAATCTTTTGAAATTTTTTATAATCAAATCAATTCTATTTAAACTTTTTTTAAGTTCCATACAATCTCTGGTTCTTTGTAATCCCTCGAAATTCTGAAAAATGTCTTGAAATCTTTACAAGCCCCTTAAAAAAAATATCATAGAATACCTTAAAATTCTTTACAATTCTTCGAAATCCTTCGAAATTTTTTAAAATTTATTAAATTATCTGTAATATGTTTATTTTAAACAATTCAAGTTACTTACGTAGCAGACGTTCAAGTTGTTGAAAGCTTTTTCGTGCACATGACTCAAATTTTCATTATTAGAAATTGTTAGATTCAAACATTTTCCTGAATTGCTTGTCAAATTCTCGAAAGATTCAGCATTAATAGACTTGAGTTGCGTAATATTCTGAACTATCAAAGATTGTAATTGCAAATTTGAAAATTTCAACTTTTTTAAAGGATTTCCAGTGATGATTAGATTTTCGAGAGCAGGGAGATTATCAACATTCAGGGATATGGGAATATGAAGCAATTTATTGTAGGATAAATCAAGAACTTTCAGATTCTTCATCTTAATATTTGGAAAAGTTTCCAAATCGTTTCCACTTATATTCAAGTACTCGAGGTGGTGAAAATTTATTAACTGATCATTCAAATCGGAAATTTGATTATAAGCCACATTTAGGATTTTAATCTCTATTAAATTTTCTGGTAGAATTTTAAGCAGGTTGAAACTGACGTCTAATTCAATTAACGATTCTGGAAATATTGAACTTGGAATTGTTTTTATTAAATTCTTTTCCATTTTTAGGGTTCTCAAATGTTTAAGTTTTAAAAAATTGTCTGTTTCTAGGGAGACAATTTTATTAAATGATAAATCCAAAACTTTTAAATTTGGCGCTGTTTGAAGAGATCCGTTTAGTAAAGTTTTCAAATAATTGTGAGAGAGATCTAGATGAATAAATTCTGTATGAGGGCCTTCAATAAATTTCTCCAAAGTGTCTATAATATTGTAAGATAAATTTAGTCTTTGAAGAGATGGAATTTGGATTCCTTTTGTTGGTGGTAAAAGTTTATTATGGGAAAGATTCAGAATTTGCAAATTTTTCAGAGTGTTCAACACATCCTCTTCCATTTCATTTAAAAAATTATGTGATAGGTCTAAGAACTTCAAGTTCTCTTTAATCTTTGGTTCCTCAAATATGTATAATGGTAGGGAATTCAAATTGTTCTCAGATAAGATAATGTGGCTAATCTCATCATAGTCTGACAAAAGTAGGCTAAGTTGGAAGGAGTTTCCGATTTGCTTTCCTTGACAGTTCAAAGTAACATTTCCGTCTAAAAATATTAGTAATCAATTATTAACTCTAAAAAAATAGTCTATCGGAAGATATACAAAATTATTTTACATTAATACTGATTTATATTTTTTTAAATTTATACATTACCTATTTTAGAGCACAAACATTTGTCACAGATATTAGAATGAGAAAAATTTACCAGAGAAATAAAAATGAGAACAATGAAGAAACGCGAGGATATTTTTATGATTTTCATTTTGATTTAGCATTTGATAGATTCTCTGGTGAAAACGAAACATATGTGCCGTGATTATAAGACCTTTTGATGCCGGTAGAGTCACACCTGATACTGATAACGATAACAAAATTCTGACACATGACGATTATCCTGAATTTCTATATCTTTATCTTCTACTCAGAACCTTAATCTTCTCATAAATACTACAAAATAAAATAAAAATTTTTAATCTTGCAAAAAAAAAGGTTTAAACTAATAATAAATAGAACAATTTAGTAACAAACCTTTTGTTTAATATCTGTCATTAATACACATTTACAATATACATATATATATATGTATATATTTATAGAACTTAATACATCGCTTTTTATCAATAGGTATTTCTTTTTAGTCGAATAGGTAGCGTAATTTGTAGATTCAGTAAAAGGTATACATAATTATCTCTTTATCCACTTGTGGAATATGATTCAGCAAGTTTTTGGACATCGCAAATCTGTTTTTACACCGCGTTACATCTATTTTGGGATATGTATTTTATGTACAGCAAAAACAATCTAACTTATAATATATCTTAACTATATAATATACTTTAATGCTCATTACACCTTCGGTGTCCACGCGGTATCATACATAAATTTTCAATTCGCTAGTCACGTATACCTACATTCGCTTTTCTGAATGAAAAAAAAACATCGGTCGGAAATTATAAACTTTCGGTGCCCGGATACGAATCAAAAACCCGATTCCTCCTAAGGGAAAAAATCGCACGATTTGCGCCCCGATATAACTTATTTTATATATAAATATATACATCGCTATGGATCATAATATGGTATTATAAGTTAAAATCTAGTGTCTTCATAAAAACAATGAGAGCTGGTACATCCTTAATATCAATTTAAGAAAAAAATGTAAAATGCAAGTGAACCGACTTTTCATTAAAAACACCTAAAGAATTGTTTAGAGAGCTTCAACGTAAGAAAAAAGTCTAATTTTTTTTTTAAGGACATCGACTAAAAGAATATAAGAACGAAAAAAAAGTTCTATCGATGCCTTCCTATCAGAAATTAAATATTTGCACATATGTCGGTATGAATTGATTTTAATATTTCATGTGATTTGATGAAAAATATACTGATCACAATGATTGATCCCAATTTTTTTTAATACAGCGAAGAATTAATCATTCGTCCATGAATCTTAAAAAAAGATTCTTAAATTAAATTTAAACAGAATGTACACATCGAATGTCGCCGCTTATTGTGAGATCTACTTACGTAGCAAAAATTCATTTAAAGTGCTTACTTTCGATTTGTCACATAAAAGTAAAAATCTTCTTTAGATTAATTATAAACTCCATTAACAAAAACATAGGATCTGGTCTCCTCTCTGTAGTTAATTATAATTAATAATAATAATTAGAGTAGTAAAATTTATGTTGTAATATTTTTGCAGACATCTTTAGTCTAATGATAAATAATTGTTTTCATTGAATTCCAATGATAAGATAAAAAAAATATTTTCAAGTTGGAAAGATTTTTATTTTCAAATGTTCAAGCTTTTCAATTGCGAAGTTCAAAATTTGAATTGCCTAAAGATTTTGATAGAATTTCAAGTTTAAGAGATCTTAAGGCTTTTAATCTGGAAGGTTTGTCTAATTTCTATTGTTCAAAATTTGAATCCCATAAGATTTCTCAAGTTTCTCCATTTGAAAAGTAATTTATTTTTATTATATTTTATTAAATTGAAAAACTTAACCCTTTGCACTCGAGCGGCGCCCTTTTTCGTTCAAACGAAAAAGGGCGCCGTATCGGCGCCGCTCGAGTGCAAAGGGTTAACATTCTTTTATTCCAAATCTATACAATATTACTCACTAAAAAAGTTGTATACTATTTAACTTTAGCAAAAACACTAGAAGATAATTTTTTTCTACAAACGCCAGAAATTTGTACACATTAATTATCAGACATTTACAAGAAATATCTTAAGCCAATTATTTATCTTTAATTTAACAAACTACAACAAACATTTAGGAAAATCTTAATCAGAATTTTTCCAAACTTCCTTTTTAGAAAAGAAACTAAATTTTCATTTGGAAATAATTATTGTCAGGCTCAAGACCAGTCCGATACTGACAGAAATTATTATTAGATCAGTCCGATTACCGATGGAAATTATTGGTATACCTATTTTTCAGTAGTTGCTCAAGTTCTCTAATTTTCATAATATTAAATTGAACATCTCTAAAATAGTACGAAAGTTATTAAAATTCTGCGCCTAATAAGTCAAAAAGGAAGTCAAAATACCGATTTTATAAAAAGATATTGTTATAGGCTCAAACTTGTACGGAAAATCTCTTAAATTTTGAAATGCAGATTGTACTCTATACACGAATGAAAAAAAAAAATAGCAAATTAATATTTTAATAGATTTTAATAAATTCTATTAAAATATGGTATTTGGTGATTGTTAAAAAATTCTTGTAAGTAACAATGGATACTTGAATTTTTACGATTTTTTCCGTACAAGTTCGAGTATATGGCAGAAGCTAGAAAATTAATTTAAAAAAATATCTTAATAGCCTACAAAAAAAACTATGAAAATTTACATTTAATATAAAGTCTTAAAATTTTCGAAAATATCGAAATCTTAGGTTTTTTGGCAATATAAAATTATAATTTTTATAAAATCAACATTCTGACTTACCCTTTGACTTATTAGATATAGAATTTTAGTAGTTTTCGTACTGTTTTGGAAACAAATTTTTCAATTTAATATTATAAAAATTAGAACACTTTAGCAACTGTTTAAAAACAGGCATACCCATGATTTTCGTCAGTGATGTAGATCCTGGTAGTGTAAATGCCTAAATTTCAGAGAGAATACCAGACCAAAATTTACAATAGCCTCTAAATAACAAAAATGCCGTAACGTAATAATTTTCACAAAAAAGAGTTAGCCCTGGATTATTGCAGCTTCTATTTCTTTATAAACAACAGTCTTCATTGCACCAACTTGCGTTCAAATCGATCTTGTCAGCTAGAGCCAAGACGACCTGTGATGATGAGGTGGTGGTTGGAGGGCGTAGAGGGAATGCAGATACTGTTGAAATGGATCGACCCCAAGATTTGGAGCATGTGGTGTAACATAGGTGGGCACCGATGGTCCATACGCAGCAGATCTCTGCGCATGAAGGAACGGATGGGCCGCATAATTCCTAGGCAGTTGATTAGTCAATTTATTGCAAGCCTGTTGATTCGTATCAGTAACAGGAGTCGCTTGTTGCTGCTGTTGTTGTTGCTGCTGTTGTTGCTGTTGCTGCTGTTGTTGTTGCTGTTGTTGTTGCTGCTGCTGCCTAAAAGCCATACTATAATAGTTATTTGGATTCCGGAACTCGTCGAGGAAAACATAGGCAGCGGCAGCAGCAGAAGCATCTTTATCATAAAAGGGGGAACTGTTAGCGGCTCCTGCTGTTGAGGCAAAGTTGAAAGCACTTCCACCTGGTGGAACCACTGCGGGATTCTTCAAAGCGAGAGAATCCGGAGCGCCAGAGTATTGTGGAAAATTCGGGATTCCAGTGCTGCCTTGGGACTGTTCCAGATTGATTGCAACTTGCTTACTCTTCCTGCTCTTCTTGGTTTTAGTCGTCGGCGTAGGAGCGACAGTCGTTGCTGGTTCACGTCGCGACATGGAAAGCATCCCCTGGGAGCTTTTCGCTGCAGCATTCTGCAGGCTCTGGAGAAGGCTCAGATCTAGTTCAGGGTTTCCACAAGAAGAACCTCGAGCATAGGCAAGAGGATCAGGTTTCGTTGGCGGTCGAGGAATCGTGAGGAGTTGCTGTTGCTCTTTGGTGGTGCGACCAACTAGTCCAAGTCCTAGTCTCGCATAGGCCGGATTCGAAGCCACTGTATCAGCCAGCGTGCCCACGTAGGCGCTATCAAACTGGCTCGCAGACACAGCCTCAGATTGCGAAAGCGCCATCATTGCATCAAAGCCAAACTGCTCTTGACTTGAGCGAGATTCTTGGGGAAGACCTCGAGAAGAGTCACTTGACGTGGGTTCGTTGTACATTCTCTTCTTGACTGGAGCTAGGTTATTACTAGGATTTGAAACTCCACCTTTCGTAGAACCTGGGACTCCACTCGTGTCGAAGTAGTGACTACTTGGGTACATAGGTCTATGTGCAGCATTCGTCATCGGATAAGGTGGAGCCTGGAAACTAGTTTGGTAAAGCGCCTCATGAGTCAGGTTCTGCTGAAAACTGAGAAGCTGCTGATCTTGAGGTTGAACAGTTCTTTGCTGAACGAGCTGCTGTTCTTGGTTGATGCTAGTCGCAGACCTGTGGATTTCTGCACTCTGTCCGGGAACTCTCTCTCCATGGAAATTGTTTCCGTAGGTTGAGGAATACTGACTTGATTGAAAGTTTTGGTGGTTCAATCCTAAGGCTGACTCTTGAGGGAATGCCCTCTGCTCTTGAGGCTTCTCCTCCGACTTGAGGTAATCGGACCTTCTATCAGTCTCTGACAAAGACGTCGAAGTTTGCAAATATGCTTGGCTCTGCTTAAAGTTTGGTGCATACGAGCTCGAGGTTCGACTATAGTCTTCGGTGTTCTTGATCGGTGGGTTGAAACTCGCATTCTGCTGGGGAGAAGGTTGAGAGAAATTCGAGTTCGTACTCTGAACTGGAGCTTGCGGGCTTGGATGCGAGAAACTCCGAGGCGAGGGCTGCGAATAATTCGTCGGGGCTTGTGGAGACGGTTGAGAATAATTTGGTGGTGGTTGTTGTGGCGAGGGTTGCGAAAAGGTTGACTGCTGAGGCGAGGGTTGAGAGTAAGCAGCATTTTGAGGCGAAAGTTGAGAATAAGCGGCATTCTGAGGTGAAGGTTGCGAGTAATTTGCTGGAGGCTGTGGCGAACGTTTAGAAAAGTTCTGCTGAGGCGAGGGTTGCGAGTAATTTCGAGATTGGGGAGATGGTTGAGAGTAAGTACTCGGCGCTTGAGGCGAGGGTTGAGGATAACTCGGTGGAGGTTGGGGCGAAGGTTGAGAGAAGGTAGCTGGGGGTTGGGGTGAAGGTTGGGAGAATGTAGCTGGTGCTTGAGGGGAAGGTTGAGAATAATTCGCTGGTGGTTGAGGAGAGACTTGGGAATAGTTGGGAGCTTGAGGAGTGGGAGGTTGAGAGTAAGGAGAGTGCTGTTGCTGAGGAGAAGGTTGAGAATAGGTGGGAAGAGGTTGGGGTGAAGGTTGAGAGTAGGGAGAATGTTGTTGCTGAGGAGATGGTTGAGAGTAATTGACAGTTTGTGGGGATGGTTGGGAATAATTAGAGGCAGGTTGTTGAGGAGAGGGTTGAGAGTATCCGGGAGTTGGTGGTTGTTGAGGAGAAGGTTGAGAATAATTGGATGGTGGAGGTTGAGGTGAAGGTTGAGGATAGGGAGAGTGCATTGATTGTGGAGACTGTTGTGGATAAACTGGTGATTGATTTTGAGGAAAGGATGTATTCTGTGGAGAATTTTGGGGGAAAGGGTTTTGAGGGGATGGTTGTGGGAATGAAGGAGACAATTGTCGAAATGGTTCACCGGGACTTGCTTGGGGCGAGGCTTTTTGGAAATTCTGGTGGGTGTTTTGAGAGTAGAGGGGAGATTGTTCGAAGGCTGCAGAGGATGGATAAGCTGGAGATAGAGGATGGTTTTGAGGAGACGGAGTAGGCGGAAGTTGGGCACTGTACCTTGGAGGAGTAGCGTAAAACGGACTGTTGTAGGGACTACTTCCAGTGGATAATGCATCTTGGTAAAATCCTGCGCCTCTGATCGGTGGTTCGTTCGCGGGTATTAGAACTGGTGGATTCTGGGGCGAACGAACTGATCGGGCAGGTGGTGATTCTTGAGAGAAACTTGATACAGACTCGCTAACGCTGCTGCCACCGGTACTCAAACGTCTTTGTCTCGCGGGAACTACTTCCGATACTTCAGCTTCTTTTTTCAGATTAACTAGCGTCTCTTCAGCCTCTTCGTCTTTTTTCTTTGACTTGGGCGCTCCAAAGGCTTTGAACCAGGCACTGAGATTCGGCGTGGCGGATTTTGGTTTTTGGGAATCCTCAGTGGAAGGTTGATTTTCTTTGAGTTCTTCAGTGGATGTAGGTGTAGCTTCTTTGCCTTTTTCTTCCTTTCCGGCTGAAGTGGGTAAGGTTAAACCGTTGAGATTATCGTCCTCGTCATCCTCATTTGATAAATTAGGATTGGGTGACGAAACTAAATTCTTGCAGAAAGACTGGATTGAATCTGCATTTTTAAGAACTGATCCGAGGCTTAACTTTGGTTCATCTGCAGGTTCTCGTTTTGGTTTATCCGGGTCAGTCGTTGTTTGATGAACGATCGTGTCGCTTGTGCTTCCGCTTGGTAAATTTAAAGGTTTCTTTAATAATAAGTTTCCTTTGCTCTTGCCTGGCTGCAAACGATCGATAGTTCGTTGAACTTTTTTTGTTCTGGCTGGAGGGTGAGATCCAAAGAGTTTTATCGAATTTGGTCGCTTCTTGGATGCATCAGGTTTTGCACTTGATCGAATGGAATCACTGGTCGAAGGATGAAGTACAGGAGAATCGCTGCCTGAAGAAAATTCAGACAAGCGCGGTGCATCATCGAGCCACTTGTTGATATCCTGTAAATGAAAAATATCATGAATAAATAAAATATTTCTAGAGCACAGAATATATGTAAATATAGATAATAATTTGTTTATATACGTTTAAAGTTTGCTCGGTGGCTTGATTCAATGCTTGAATCGCAGGACTCTCTTCTCTTTTCTTGCCGTGTTTGGTTTGTAATGTTTTGATTTTCTTCGGCTCGCTCACTTCTGGATCTTGCAATTTGGAGCTACTTCCAGACGATTTCTCCTCTTTCGAAAGGTTTTTAGATTTTTCACGCTTCGAGTTTAGCTTATTGCTATCGTGAAGCGTACTACCATTAGAAGGCACTTTTTTTGTAGACGTACTAAAGCTACCATCTTTAGATTTCTTTTGTTTCTCCCGCTCCAACCTTAATTTTTCTTCTCTCCGCCTTTCACTAATTCTATCTTTCAAACTATCCAAAGATTCCAAGTCCTTGTCATTCACTAGAGATGCAAGTTTCTTAGTAATAGCTTCCGTTTTTTCCGCACTCCGCTCAACTTCATTTCTCGATTCGGGCTGATTTTTCAACTCGCCATTCTTCAACCGCTCCTCAACCTTCTTCTTCTTTTTCTCCTTTTCTTTGGTTTTACCCTTTACCTCGGTTTTTTCATCACTCTCATAAGTGGGTTCGGACTCTTTCTTATCCTTTTTGCGATTCTTTTTACCTCTCAAAGAAGGGGACATTTTATCAACCTCTTCTATCGTCTTAACTTTCTCTGGAGATTCCCGACCTTTCTGTTTAACTTTTTTCATTCTCTCTACCAGAGACTCCGAATCTTGAGTATCATGCTTCTCGATTTTCCTGCTTTTGCTCTTTGGAATATCTATATCGTAATCTTCTTCGAAATCTTCTTTCCTCTTCCTATTCTCCTTCGACTCCTTCAGCTCTTTAGACTCTTTTATCGAACTGATCGTGTTTTTGGCATGCTTCTCGTGCCGAAGTTCCCTTCCACTTTTTCTACTAGCCTTCTTTGTATCTTCAACCTTCTCCTCTTTAGAAGATACTTTCTTATTTTTCGACATTAATTTTTCTACTTCTGAATGCTTTTTCCGCTTGGACTTTATCACACTAACATCAGATATTGCACCATCGCTTTCAACTTCCTTCTCTTCGTCCTCGTCATCTTCTTCATCTTCAATCTTCACTTCCTTCTTCCTTTTTGATTTCTTCTTTGCCTTTTTACTCTTCACCACCTCTGAGTCTAATTCCTCCTTCCCAGAATCTTCTTTATAATTTTTCTGCTTCGTTCGTTTACTGAATTTACCTGACTTAGATTTCTTATTGGACTTCCGAGAATGCTTTCGTTGATTGTGCTCCGGGGAGGGGGACGAAACTGCCCTTTGAGGATATGCAGGCGAAGCAGTTGGCAGTGACACATGCGATGACGAATCTTCATCGCTTGATAGTTCGGAGTCTAGATATCGATCAATAGCCCGTTCGAAAACTTCCTTGAGGTTAATCGCCATTTCTGTATATTCTGTAAAATCCAATAAATATTATGTAATTGTCACATCGGTTTGTTGCTACATTTATTTTTATTGTATAAAATATTTCTTACCGTTCTCAGACCCATTATATTGCCTGCAATTATCTACAATAAGACGAAAATCTTTTTTAAATTGGTTTAAGCTTTTATATGAACCATTTTCGAGCTTCTCTTCCATTTTGCTCAAATCCATCGGCTTTCGAACAACGCTATAATATCTGGAACAAATTAAAAAATTTATAATTACATAACTTGAATTACCAAACTTACGAAATTAGAGATGATTTAAGAATTAAAATTATACAAACCTCGGGGCGTATTCCTCGTCGACAGGATCAATAAAGGGCCAGGCATCATCATGATCCTTGACACTCTCAAGAACTTTATGCATCCCCACACGTCGTTCTTCTTCCTCTATTCCAAATGGAATATGATTATATCCATATCCATACCCTGAAGAAGTATAACTACCACTAGCTCGTCCGCCTCCTTTACTGTGTTCCAAATTAACAATTTCATCGCTTGTTTCAATCACAATCTGTCCAACTGCAGAAGCCAAGGAATTGTTAGTCTGTCTTCCCTTTTTCTGAACAGGTGGTGTGATTGGCACTGTGGTTTCTTCTTCGGTATCTGCATTTTTTGACGATTGACTCCCACTCTTTTTCGTTCCCTTATTTGCTTTCGTTTTTATTTTGGTTCTACCCATAGCTGAGTCGATTTCAGGATCAGGTTCGTGACTGCGAAGAACTCGAGAATTGCTGCGCTGTAAAAGTTTACGCCTCTGTTGCTTCTCTTTCAGGTCGAAGAGTTTGGGAATCTCAGGCATAAAATCTTCCGAGAGCGTTCGGTAGAGTTTTTCCTCCGTATCGTGTTCCTGTAAATGAATATTTTCTTGTTTAATGAAGGTCAATTTGAGGGATAATTTAGGCTCTAAGGGGTAAATTTAGGAAGAAGAGAGATTACTCACTGAGTCTTTAAATTTATCAACTAATCGACTCCAGTCTTGCTGGGTGAAGCAGACAACTTGCCAGATGCTTTCTCGATCCTCTTTATCGTTCTGGTCGTCGACTAAGCTATCTTCCTCCTTCGTCTCCTCTTCCTCCTCTTCCTCCTTAGCCACTCTGTTCCGTCGTCTTTTGCGTTTTTTGTCTTTTGGCTTACCTTTCGATTTCTGAGAGGTAGTATTAGAATTATTGACGTAATCCTCCCTGTACAATCGAGTGCCGTAGAAATACCAATAGGCAGAGTTCTTACGATCATGTCCTAATGGTTCCACTCGTAAACTATCAGAGTCCAAGTTATTCAGGGACTGCTCCTGGTTGTTGGAAAGAAGAAAGATTTAGAAAATTGTTATATATATATATGTACCAAATTGCCTAATTCAGGCTGTCTACTAATTTTCGCCCACCAAATTCCCGGTTTTTTTCCAGTTACAAATTTTAACTCTTTTAATAGAAGCGCAAATAAAATACATTTAAGGTTGTCCTGCGTGTAATTTTATACATTGCGGTATCTTATTATACTTAATTATATTTAAAAAAAATATTTTTGTGATTTATTGAGTTGATAACTTTTTAAATCTGGAGTACACTCAAAATTCGAGTCATGAACTCCTCGTAATTTATAAAAGGTCTAAATTTTATAATTAGGTACAAACTTTGAATGAAAATATCACTTTAAAAAAAATGTTAAATATGATTCCTGATTCAAATTTCTAATCTGGATTTATTTAAATTCCCAGTTATTTCGCGATTTTCCCGATTAGTAGACACCCCGCTAATTTGAATACAAGCAAAATTTATTACGTACTACGTCTTCAGCGTCAAGTCTGAAGTCACAAAGAGCTCGCAGAATCTCAACCTTTTGACGAAGTGGCAACAGTTCAAAGTCTACATCCGTATTAAAGGGATTCTCACACTTGTATTCCTGAAAAATAAGAGAGTAAATCAACTGATTAGAAATTCTATCTGCATTCAATTGTCGTACAGAGGAAAATAAAAGATATAGAATTACCTGACACTTCTTGCGGAAGAGTCTGCGTAGAAACATCTGATAGTTGAAGGTGGAGATATCATTTCGAGATTCGTTTGGCAAGCAGCCTTCCAGCAACCTTACAATGAGTTCTTGCAGAAGATGACCCTCTGTACCACTATCAGATAAAAGTGCCTCCTCCAAATCCTAAAATCATTTTATTTGTTTTAATTATAAACTGAATTGCTCAATGCTTCTACCGATAGCAATCGGGAAAGAAAGTGGACGCATAAGCCAGATTTTTTTTTGCGAAAGCGAATAAATGCCGCTTGAGGGTAGATGCAAGGCTGTGCCTATTGTACGAGATAGTGTCTGTTTCAGACTTTAGGTGGTTTAGGTACCTCGATATCAAAGTCCAGAAGATTGAAGGCGTCTCTAAATAAGGAGCAGAAGTGCGCTATACTCGGCACCTCCCACCACGATTGAATGTCTATAAACATAAGTGAACCATTCATAAAGGGTTCCTTTTTCGCTTAATTTTACAATGAGATTAGAAGACAGATGTGATCGATTCTATTGGGTTGGCACGAGTTTCTTCAAATTTACTTTTGTTTCAACCAGCAGCTCTTTGGCTTTTGCAAAGATTGGAAATGTAATCTTGACAATTTCTTGTGGGAATTTTTTGCATTTGGGAAGTGTAAACTCTTCAAATTTTCAAAAAATGTTCTTAAAACCAAAAAAATGATACCTTTAAGAGTATTAAAACCAAGTTCTAATCTCAAAATTCGATATTCTTATTTTACTCAACAACTATTTAAATTTTATATCTCTTCGCTTTGTACATGCACTCGTTTTAGAAATAGATATATGTTTATAGAGCCAAGAATTGTCAAATTTTAATAATTTTTGCTTAAAACAGGAATTCAAAACCCAATATCAGAACTCAATGGTTTCAATTCAGACAATAAAATTATAAATTTTTTATTATACTTCTACATACTTATTAATTATACTTCTATTTTAAAAATGAGGACCTTTACAGAATTAAATAATACCTAATTATAATATTTGCTAAGTAAAATGAGGAGATCGAATTTTGAATTTGAAAGATGGTTTCAACATCCTTAACTCAAAACTAGACGTTCAATTATAATATGATTTTAAGCTCTCAATTAAACATACCGATTATTTAATTAAATTGACTAATGAACTAACATATACAGCTGCGAAATTAGTTTAGTGCAAACAGAAGATTATTATTCTTCATTTATTAATTTAGTAATAAATAAATGAATCTAATTCACCAGCTATCAATTATAATATAAATAATAAATATAAATAAATATAATAATTAATATAAATAATAAAACATTGAATTCCAAATTATAATTGACAAATTGTTTTTTTTTTTTTTATAAAATGGTAAAGTGGAAGGGATATTAAATTTCATCCACGATCTGAGAGCTCTGGTTTAGTTTTCTAATTCACACTTTTATGTCAAAATATGTTACATGAATGTAAAAATTTTACATAACATAGTTTCAAAAAGACGATCTTATCGAGCAAATCAATTTTTATACATCTTTTGAAGCTTTCAATATTCGATAAACAAATGTTATCAATGATTGCTTTCATTTAAGAATTCGTCTTTTGCTTCTATACAATATTATCTCTTGTACTTATTGTATAAAGTACAATTATAGAAGCTGTAAAATAATTAAGTTAGGTTAAAAAATGCCGATCCAATATCGATCATAAAAATATTGACTACAAACGAGAGGTACATGACTTTTTCAATCGGTTTTACATGGTCTCAGTAATTTTTAAATAATAATTTAAAACCGTTAAGTGGTTTTCAATTTAAAGTTCATCTTTGTTTGCAACTGTAATTTATTTCTCGTTATTGTTCCATACACAAATGAACAATCTTTTTTAAAAAGACATTTAAAACAGTTCCGAAGGATTGTAAATGATATTAAAAATATTTTAAGTCAGATTTCAGAAAAAACTGTCTTCAAATTTTCACTTGCAAGTTTGAAATGCTTCATTCTTAAAGGCATAAAGTTAAAATTTTTTTTTAATAATCTTTAAATAAAAAACTATCCCAAAATTTGAACTTTGAACCGGTTGGATTGACTTGCAGTGAACGGGAATAATTTGTAATAACGTACAATCGTTGTGCTGCGAAATTCAAAGTTATGTACCCCTCGTCTTCAAAGGACAAATTTGAAACTAATAATTTGTTCACCATTTTCATAAAAAACATTATTTTCGTGACAATACACATTTATAATTGTATACCAGTCACGCATTTAGTTAAATACATATATATATATATAGATTACCATATAGTCACTTAAATGTTAAAGAAACAACCTTTTTTTTAAACTTAAAAATAAGTTTATGCAGTTTGTAAATGGTGGTGACTGCATATTGATGACTAATTTCAGTCCCTTCTAGGAAATCTTATAGAAATCTTACAATAATACAACCGTTAGGTTAAATCGTCCACTGTTCAAAATCGTTGGACGTCTAACCTCAGACTTATTTAAAACAAAAAAATAACAATATTTAACTTTTGGAGTACTTCTAAATTCATGAAAATAGTGAGCATTTTCTCAGTTTAACGTCTCTATAAAAACAACAATACATAAACAATAAATATGAAAAAATGAGGGATTTGAACTTTGGAAAAAATTTGATTACGGGGAGGAGGTAAAAAGTGCAATAAATGAAAAAAGCTCACCTAGAATACCGATAAAAGTGGGAAACATAACCCGTCTTGTGGCGGGCAAGGGAGTCGAAGTAGGCGAAGAGTCTCGCCGGCGAAGGGTGACTCTTGAAACCCGCGACAGGTGCGTCAGGTTACATGGGAGGAGTTTAGGAGGGACTAAATCACAGTCGAGAGGTCATCCAGGCTCGTCTTCAGGGAATCTGGACCTGGATCTTCTCTCGTGAGTTTTTTAAGCCCCAGGTGGGGTATGACGACTTCTCAAAACACCGGGATACTTGGCCAAAGCGCACGACGTCCTAGGTCCCAATCACGACGAAATGCCGCGTCGCAGTTCGACATAGCTCATCAATCAAAATTGTACCATTTGTTCGAATAACTCGCCCTCGTCACTCGGACATGCAGCACCTCCTTCCACACGTTTTCAGCGGCAATGCCTATTTATTTTGGCACAACAGTAACACTCGGCTACGGGTCCCGACCTATGCGCGCGACTCCCGCAACCATTCTAATCAGAAAACACTCCCGGGTCAAAACAACCACCAGCTTCCACTTCTGTAGACTATCGGCCAGAGCGCCGACGAAAACCAGATACTTCTTGGACCCAGCGCCTGGGGATTACTCCGTAAAGCCACTTTCCGATTTATAAAACATTCACCAGGTCGAGAGTTGCACTCCACTTTTGAGTATTCACTACGCGGGCGGACGTACACGCACACACAATAAAAGACGCACTTAAACAAATCCAAGTATTGTTCACTACAGTCGGGCGCGGACTGACTGCGTGCGTGCAGTGGACAGCGACTGCAGATGCGGGTGTAAAACCCGGGAGTGTAGAATGGAGTAGAGAAAGCTTCGAAGACATTGTACGGGTACAGTTTTTTTACGACTTTGGAAACTTCTCTGGAGTCTCGTCAGACTGCGCTGAAGGTTTTAAATTTTTTAAACTGGAAATAAGAAAACTAGTGAAAAATACAGATATGATAAAAGACTTTATTTATTTATTCATCCATTTTCGACTGAAAATACAATAATTGCTTCACTTAATACATTAATTGCTTCACTCAAGGTTTGGAGCGTTTGGAGGTGTTTCATTCTTCAGTAAACGCGCGAAAATTCAAACCTCTAAAATTGCTAAACACAGGTTTTATTTACATTTTATATTGATAAACGGCCTATTAACTAATTAAAATGGAATTACTATAAGTACGTATTTACAAGTTGGAAGATTGACAAAAAATGATAAATTCATAATACATTTTTTTTTGTCATTTATCCATTTATCACAAATTTACAAGTCAATTGTTACGACAGTAGTAATTGTCTGGTATACTTCATCCTGCAATGAAAATAATTATAAATTAGATGATATAACAAATGTAAAACAATGGTATTAAGAAACAAGCTGTCAGGCCTGATAAAAAAATTATATTGTTACCTCTTCTCCATTTTCGATCTCTAAAAGTTTCCTTGATGTGTTATTACAAATCCACATTATTTAAATTCGATGCCGAGCCAGAAGGCAAATCGGAAGAGACAAACTTTCCTATCGGTTGCACAGCTTGTCTTATTTCAGCCAACTTCTTCATTTCCTGTTTCAATTTCCCCAAAATTGCATGATTCGGTTGATTGACAGTCGCTTTTCCTTGCAGTAGAGTGATTTCCTGCTCGAGTTGTTTTTTCTCCTTAAAAGTCTTCACACTTCTTGATCCATAAAGCCTCAGTAAAGATCCCCAGGAATGAATATGAGGATGCAACCTCTGCAAAATTTCCTGAGCAGCTCTCTGCTTTCCATCTTTTTTATTCCTACAAATGACTGTAACTTCATGTTTCCCAACCTTCATCGTGAATTCATTTTTCTGATGTTTCAATGTATTTACAGAGTAATCAATCTGCATATCTCCCTGACCAAAATTCCTCTGCAAACACGTGATCAAAATCGCATGAGGCGATGGCTCAGTCGTTTTTGCACAAAATTCTGCAACTCGTGGATCCGTAATCGATATTTCGTCAAAGAAAGTAAGGTCAGCATCAGCATCTCCCTTCGCAGCTTTTATTGCCCATCCAGCATTTGTCGAAACTCCATCAGCATTTGAATCCCCGGATATTTTGTCCCTCATTTGCGGAATTAAAATTTCAAGAGTTTTACGAGCTGCGTTTGCTTTTGCTTGCTTTTTACTACTTCCAAAACCGTACCCATATTCCATATCGTTGATGCAAACAACCGCAGAGTATGGAGTTGCAGCGTTTTCCAATTCTTTGAATCTGTAAGTAGGTTGTTTTTTTAAAGCATGTTGAACATATTCGTGCAAAATGCATACGTAACTTTTACCTGAGGGATTCATTATCCAATGTTTAGGAGGACGAGCACCTCCACCACTCTCTTGTTCATTCGTATCATTATTTCCCGAATTCGCTGCACTTGCAATGGGAAACGTAATCAATTTAGTTCCATCAGGAAGAGTTGGTCTTTCCAATTGCTTCCTGTGTTTTTTACTCTTGGTAAACTTTCGTCTAGCTGACCAGGATTGAAATCTCATAACCTTGATAGATTTAAAACGAAATAGACCCTGACAGTAAGTTCTCAGCTGTTCGCTATCCAAAGAGTGAGCTGCTCGATTTTCTTGAACAGTTTCGATTTTCGCACTAGGAAGATTACAAGGTTCTACAACAGGAGTTTGCTCTTTTTCTTTTTCCTTTTCTTTTTCTTTCTCGTCTTTTTCTTCCTGCAATGCTCTTCTGTATTGCATACACGGAATTGCACTAACGGGAACTTCGTGCTTTCTAACACTTCCTGGTCCAAGGAAGTAGGGTTTTGAAAGAGTACAAACTCTAGAGTGTTTATGTAAATAAAGTGGCATACCACTATTATGAGTTACCTGGACCCATCCTTCTGGAAGAACGTCAAAGTGATTGTGTCCAATTTCATCCAGGACGAGTTTTTCTTTCTCCTCGTAGGGAGCGAATTCTTTATTTCCTTTTCTCTTTTTTCGGAACTCTTCTGGAAGTCCTTCTTCCAACATCGCTTCAATTTCTTCATCTGGAACATCAGAATCAGTAGTGTCATTTGTGTAAGTATCTGAATCCGTTGTAGTATCCTCACGATGTCGTTCGAGATCATCAAGAACATCAAACTGCCTTAGTTCCTCCTCCCCTGGCATATTTTCGCCGATACAGATATCCGCAATATTATTCTCTTCGATTATTTCCTCGGTATTTTCATTTTTTTCAGTGCTACAAACTTCTTCGGGATTGTTCTCATCCACAGAAATTTCCTCAGGGTTATTTTCGTCAGAGACTTCTTCGGTGTTATTGTCCTCGAAGGAGATTTTTTCCGAGTTATTCTCGTCGACGGAAATTTTCTCGGTGGTATTTTCCTTCTCAGGAACTTCTATCACAGTCTCCATTTCAATAATTCAATTTATTTTCAATTTTTAGTCAAAAGTGTTGCACAACTCAATTTGAATCCGGAACTTGGGGTGATGTTTTTGTTTACCCGGGATCCTAACCACAAAAATGGTTAGATTTGATCGATTTTATATATGAAAAAGGGTTTGTAATATCATCAGTTTTTACAGAATTTTTAAACTATTATTGTAGAGTTTGCATCGTTATTGACAAACTTCAAAATTAGTGAAATTGTTAGCAAGTTTTAAAAGGGGTCTCGTTCCTACATTTATCACTTTCTAACCTTCCTAACGATTTAGAATTTTGAGAGTCAATTTCAGGACGTAAAGCATGACACACACTTTTGTATAACGCATTATGCACGATGCATAAGGTTCTCGACCAATCACAGGCCTCCATTTCCAATCGTGAGCAAGAAGTGATTGGTCGAGAACCTTATGCGTCGTGCATAATTCTGACTGCAGAAGGTACAAATGCGCCTTAATGCTACGGCCTTGGCGACAATTCGATTTAGTGATCTAAAAGTAGCTGCCTGCGCGCGCAGCGCACGTTGACTACTCACTAGAGAAATGTTGCTATTGGTTGTATTCTGGCGCGCGATTCAAAATCGAATTAAATTAATTCGATTTTGAATCGCGCGCCAAATTTTGACCAATGGCAACATTTCTCCAGCGGGTTGTCAACGTGAGCTGCGCGCGCAGGTAGCTACTTTTGAGATCACTGTTCGACTGGCGGTTATTTTCGTTTGTGTCGATTATTTTTGTGTACGCGCAATTTATTCTATCGTTTTATTTCTCGATATTATTCTTAATTTCGTTTTATTTCAGTCCTCCGTGAAGGGAAAGCCATGAATGCTCTCCTATTTAATAATAAAATGATAGAAAATCGCGGTGTTAAATTTCATAAATCGTTTTAGACGCAAATGTTCGAATCTAACCTATATCCCGCAAAATTCGTGGTCGCAATTTGTGATGTGTGGCGGCAGCACCATCGCCGTGTGTGTATTTATGTGTGTGATTTATACTTTATTTGCAGAGTATGTACTGCCCAAAAAATTTCGCCGAACAATCTTGAAAATTGGAGCAATATTCCTATTGTTTTTATCAAAGAATTTTGTGTTTGAGTTTGATATTCTTGACCCTGACGTCCCCTAGTCCCGTTCGGTAAGATTCCGATCCTTTATTTTTTACCCTTCGTCTAATAAGTTCGGCATCGCGTTGACGTTGTAGCACAAACTACGATGCAAAAGAATTCGCCAAAGGATTAGTGTTTTTCTTTTTAATTATCATTGACAAAAATTAAAATCTTGACTCAATCACGGATTCATAAGTGTTTTGAAAATACCCTCGCGTGTCTTCACAAATGACAATTTTGTACGTAATGAAATTCTGTTTAACAAGTGGTTGTCTCCATGTGCGAATTGTTTCCTTCGCTCATGCGTATAAGTAGACCCGCACGAAAAATTATGAAAATAATTAGTATCTCTAATGTGTATGGTATGCAACACACGTTCCTCCCATTATTTTTAAATCGATTCTTATTTAGAGATAGTTTCTCCATTCTCACTTGCATTCTGGAGCAAAATTAGATTTTTATTTTTCTTATTACAATCGTAATAATCTGACTCGCATTTAACGAAATTAATCAGTTTTCGATAAAAATAAACATTCCTGATTGCCAATTAATTTTTTTTTTCAAATGAAGACAACAAAGACTGTTGTTATTCTCATAAGTTTTTCGTTTTTTTTACCATCAGAAACTTGTATAATTTTAATTATAAAAGTCTTTTATACCTTGCTTTTTTATTATATCCTTTTCATTATGATTTTTATTTTCTATTTACAGAATATTGCTGTCCTTTCCGATGTTTTTGGTTCTTTTCATCATTTTTGGTTCTTTTCGTAGTTCGGTGAGTGATATTTGACTTTCATCGCTTAAAAATATTATGCTTAGAACTTATTATTATTATTTACTCATAAGATTCTTCAGCAGAGGTGAAGATAAACAACTCAAGACAGTGTTATTAAAGTTTTTCAACTCTGTCTGATTTATCCCGCATTTAGTATTTGGTAAGCGGATTTGCTAAGAGATGGCAGTACCCGTTCTAGTTTAAAAATACTTTTTCTCTAGCTTTGAATTAGTCTCATTTCACTGATGAATTAGCGAGAAAAGTCACTATATCACTTCAATGAAAATTGCCACTGACTTACAGTGAAATCTCACAGATTCTTGAGGATGAATAATAATTTTCCCCTTTTAAATTTTATTTTGACTTTGTTAGACAGAAGTAGATATTAAAAACTGTATGTAAATTATTATTTATGTAAATTTATATAAATTAGATGAACAATTAATATGAATTTGACCCTTGGGGCCGTGAATTACTCGAAATTTGATTTATTAACATGATTAGAAAATTTAAGTTGAATTAGCCGTCGTTAGTTTATTACTTTCAATAATTTATTGATTTTGAAGACATAAATTTTTCCTCAATTTCTCATAAATGGGCGAAAAGCTTATTCAGTAAAGCGCAGATTGAAATAAATTGTTCAACCCTCGTTTGGTGTTGGTAAAAGCAAAAAGCTGAAACTTTCCAACTTCGGCATCCAGGAATCTAGTATTTAGCTTTTTGTGAGATTTGAGGTCTTGTGTGCTAGTATGTACAATATTGTACATTGTATAAGGGCGGGTGTCAGGAGAATGTTTTACTAGCCTTAATTTCGTGCGCTTTCACAGCCAATATGTCTGGCAGTAAATTTTCAACTTTCGTTCGGTTTAGTTTTGGCTAGCGACGTTTTGCAATTTAACGATTCCGCTGGATAGGAAAAGGAAATCTGGATATTAATTTTGTAAATAATGCACCTCCCTCCAGTTCCACCTTTTTTCTTCAAAGCAGTCAAAGTTTTTTTTTACGAGCGCGCCAAGGCTGTAAGAAAACGCTAGCAATAAAGTATAGTCAGCTTCAACCATATTTTATAATTCAATTTATGTTTATTTTTCTCGAGACTCGCAGGTAGGGCTTGGATCTATAAAGAGAAAAGTGTGAAATATCGGATGGTTGTGAAAATTTTATTAAAAACTTTATTTTGTATTGTTCGATATGTCTGCTTGCGAAGCTTGGCTTCCGAGGAACGTAAAAGTTGACATGAAACGCTTAAGAAAATTCAAAACCCTACTTTTTCTTTTATTGGGGTATCTTTTTGAAGGCGATGTAAAAAGAGATTTGCAAGTGTACGCTTCAACAAAAAACCAAATATCCTTTTCCATCGCATTTAAAATATCACTTTTGTTTTGACAAATGAATAAATATTAAATCAAAATGACCTTTCATCCGCATGAATAAAAACAAGTCAAAGTTTTACTTTAAAGCAGTATGAATGAGTAATTTGAATAATGAATGCTGAACACCTCATATTCACGTATAGAAAACTAATCAGGCATGCGACTGAAATTTTTGTTTTATCAAAGAAAGAAAAAAATCAGTATAAATCTCGGTATAAAAAGACTCAGACAATAAAAAACGAGAGGGGAGGTTTTATTACGATATACACTACCGATCAGAATTGTTAGTTCATCTCTTTAATTTAATTACTTCAAAGATTACTTAAAAAAATTAATTGATTTAATTGACTTTTTTTTGCGATATCTTCTTAAAAAATTGGCAAAATGACTTCGTCCTAGACTCATTTTAATCAGAATTTTGATTGTAATTTACTTAATTTTAACTTACTTAAAAGAACTTAAACGTTCATATAAAAACAGGTAAACTCAAAATTCTGACCAGTAGTGTACGTCAAAAATACACAGTTTCACTTTCACTGAAAATTGAGTATGTTAATTAATTGAAATTCTAAATCACTGTTAATCAACTGAGAGTAAATGTTAGATTTTTATGGAAGATTGCAAACTTCGACTGATTTGATAAACGAGTAGAATGAAATTATTGTCCTCATCATCTCTGAAGTTGGAATCGATGAACCGTTACCCAAGTTATTGGAAATACTTAGTTGTTCTTGTGCAAACCACCCTACCGTGAAAATACACAAGTCGAAGCCTACGTCATACCTTGGTATACGTATATTATTCATTGACATCAGTGAAAAGGGCGCCGGCTGTATTATGTATTCTACGGGTTATTATGCCCTCTAAATGTATAATGTGTTTGCCTTCCTTCGCTAGCCGCCGCGGCTTTATGTTTTACTAAGTAAATTACTGTTTTTTTTTGTTCCTCCACGTTAATGTTGGCACAATCGATCGTTCTGACCCCTTTTACTCTCTTCGCCACCATCCCCATTACTCTTCTTCGCCTACGAATTTTTCTACGTAGTCTATTAAATACTTAAAACTCGTCTCCGTTACCCCTGCATCTTCAACCCCCTAAGAATCCCCACCATCCATCATGCCACTCACTACTGAATTGCTAGGGTTATTTTTCACCGAAACTCTATTCAGATTTGACTCCTCAAAAGACATCTCGCGAGAAACCGACGAACACTTCCGGTCACCCGGCAGAGTGTTGAGGATTTTCTTCTAAAGATCTCAAAGTCCACTCGAGGGATAATTATTCTTAAAATCTAGTGTCACTGGAAATTTCTTAAAATTATTAGAACTCTTTTGAAATCTTTTGACTTCTCTTAAATTTCTTTGATATCTCCTAAAATCCTTTGAAATCGCTTAAGGGCATTTGCAAATGACTGAAAAGTTCTGAACGTTCAAATGAACGAATGTTTGTATAGATTGTATTTTAAACTAGAAACACTTTTAAAATATAGATTCATTTGCATCGAAAATAATCATGCATGAAAGAAGCTTGTAATGCCTATTGTTATTTTTAGTTAGAATAATATTTCTGAATAAAATAGAATAAAATAAAATAGGAAAAAATATTTCGTTCATTTGAACGTTCAAAACTTCTGGTATATATTTGCGAGGGGTTGACAACTTGACCAAGCGGGTGTACACCTACTTCTGACTTCAAGATATTTCAGGATATTTCAATGACTCCAGAAGATTTCAATGACTCCAGAAGATTTCAATGACTCCAGAAGATTTCACTGACTTCAGGAGATTTCAAGAAAATTCAAGTGAATTCTGGTGACTTCTACTGAATTCAAGTGAATTCATGTGATTTCATGTGAATTCACTGACATCAGGAGATTGAGAATTCAAGTGCCTTCAGGTGAATTCAAGTGATTTCAGGAGAATTCAAATGACTAGATATTTCAGGTGATTCAAAAGAATTCAAGTGACTTCAGAAGAATTCAAGTGAATTCATAATACTTCATGTGAATTCAAATGACTTCAAGTGAATTCATGTGAATTCACACGACTTCAAGTGACTTCAGAAATTTCAGGAGAAATCAATGATTTCAAGAAATTTTAAGTGACTTCAGGAGAATTCAGGAGATTTCAGTGTAAGTGTACACCTGATTTCACGAGTTGTCAACCCCTCGGGCATTCAGTAATTACCATAAGAGCAAATTTAGTAACCTTAAGCTCGCAATAATAAATATTTTTTGCCAAAACTAAGCCATTTACAGATTGAAAGTATGTTACATCCTTCTTAAACTTTGAAATATTTTGAAACCCCATGAAATCTTGAAAATCTTGAATCTGGTGTGCACTAAAAATTCCAGTGATAAACACATCAGCAAATGCGGATGTGTTTACCACTGGAATCTTTAGTATATACCAAGTCGATTAGCAGAGGAAAAGGACGGGGGTGGGTTCTTCACCTTCCCGCTTTTTTTTTATCGTAGCACGAAAATTTCCGTACGAAGAGGCAGTTGTTTTCTTCTCAAGGAAAAAAAAATTAACTCGCATACAATATATTTACGATTTTGTTCCATTAGGAAGATACTCTCTCTTTCTCGTTATAACAATAAAAGTACAGTCGATGAACACCGTTAAATTGTTAAATAAGAACAGCACGCGCTCGCCTTTCATGTCGTATCACCGCATAAGAGTAAGAGGAAAAATAATTAAGTTCACATTCCAAGCTATCTAGAGCATACAATGTCAAAACAATAAACTGTTTATCGCCTTAGCGGTACTCTGCCCCCTCCTTGCGTTCCTATAACCAGTTTAATATTAAATAATGCCTTTACCACCTCGAATGAGGGAAAGACGCTTTATACTTAATTAGAATCTTCAGAGACCACAATTATTTGATAAGTCGTCCTTCTTCTTCTTCTTCCTCATTTCCGAACTTTGTTATATCAAATTATAACCTTATGGTAAAATATATATTTATATATTTTCCATACAAGTATCGAATTGAATGCGCAACAAGGCTAGGAGTTTTCACTATCCTCTTCCACAACAAAATACTCTCAACTCAAGTTGCAATTTTTTTAAGCTTAGTTTATTATTTAAATAGGGGAATAAAAAATGGTTATCTGATTTAAAGGCCGTAAATTGGTGTCGTCTTATTTATCTATTTCATTCTGAAAATTTGAAGTATCATCACACTCTGATTAGATAGCAAATTCTGAGATACATATATAGATATAGACAATAATAATATACTGCGCTGTAACTTTATTTGCCGTGCGTTGACACAGCGGCGACAAAAGGATTTCATTAAAACCTTAAAGATATCTCGTTATCAAGAGTTTTACATAATATCCTCTCACACAAATAAAGTGAAATGAAAATTTTAACAAATACACATGCATTATCAGGTTGTTGGTTTTCTATTTCCACTCGTTGCACTATTTAACAGCGTTAGGATCTCTTCGACGCGACGGTTGGACAATGAGTGGAATTCTTTCGCGTTTCAACAAATTGACAACGCCGAGTAGATGTATTATTTAAAATCATTGTGGAGTCAGCATTGTTGACAAAATATGTCGTGGGTGGTTAAGCGACGAGTGAGGAAAAATATCGCGATGAGAAACAATTATTATTAGCTCGTCAGGAATTCATTGCAAAAACATTCGTGAAAACAAGGGCGTATTTTATTTTTTATTGATCTCGTTATAGCATCAATATTTTCTTTGGATATAAAAATAAAGAACGTTAAATAGTGATAACATGACCCGATTCGTTGCCAGACACATCACGAGTTCGTTATATTTTTGTTTTTTAAATATAATTTATCACAGAAAAAAACAAGATTTTTGGTTCATTGCAGGTAGATTTCGAATTGGGTACAATGAGTCATTGACATGTACTTGTCTTACAGTTGACTCTAATTAACAGGACACTACCTGAATTCGAAAAACTGACTAATCGTATACATTTTAAGCCACGCCCCTTACGCACGAATAAGTGCGACAGCAATAATTTCGAACGTCTTCGGGCCTCTTCGAGTGTACAGTTACTAAAAAACACAACATTTCCCAGGAAAGTCGAAAAAGAGATCTCGCAAAAACTCCTGAACGAATAAAAAAGATTCGAGGAGATAATTCGATTAGTTTTTTAAATTGAATTAAAAAATACAATGACTCGAAATAGTAGAAATTGTGTTACAATTTTTATTAAAATTAGTCATTAGTGTTAAAACAACAGCAGTTTTAACGTCGGAATCGAATTTAAAACAATATTTCGCTTTTCCTGTAATATGATCATTTGGGGATAGTAGTTAGTAGAGAGGGTGCAAGTTTATGTCGGTTGCAGGTATTGTTAAAGGTGAAGATGGGTACAATTGTTGGGGATGAGTTTCAGGACAGCGAGAGGGAGCGCGATCTACCATGGGCATTAAATATTCACGCTGATTTGTTGCCCGCGGATTGTCACCTCTGATAGCTTTTGTTGTATCGGCTTTGAAAACAGCCACCACTTCACGCCTGGCTTCTGCATACAATCCGACTTATATGCGCAATTTCTCAGTACGCTTCTGCGATTCATTGATTCCGATACTAGTTGCTATACTTTTTCATTTGATTATAAAAAAATACTTAGGGAAAAAATATTTTTTAAAAGCGAGCTTTTTATTATAACGTACTACAAAGGTGAAAATAATTTGTCTTACTTTTGAAATCTCTGAAATCTCGTATAAAGAGTCTAGAGTTGCACCTACGGGTTGATATGTGGCATAATAATTACTACCTCGCTCAGGAAATATTAGTGCCCGTTTAGCAATAATTATTACTGCTAAGGCGATAAATCTTGAGAGAGGGTGATAGCTAGCAATAATCACTATCGCTAAATTTAAAAAAATGTATATTCTATAGGTGCACCTACGGTTCAATGATTGAAAACAACATGGAAGCTTTTTCTAACAGCTTTTTAAGACGAAAAGCTGGACAAATAGACACGCCATCTTCTAAGATTAACAAATCATTTAAATTAATGAATTATAAACAGAAAAAACTGAACAAAATCGTGCTTGTGAAGCTGATATAAATTTGAGGGGAATACTTTGAAAGAAATATCCGTCAATTTAATTTTTATAAAGTTGGAATTGAATTGTAACGGAACCCGCTGAGAATTCTTTCACAACCGATTAAGCTTACTCGACAATTTCGAATAACCAAGGCGTAAAACCAAGAAACCTAACCATAAAGCTTGAATTAAATTTATTTTGAATTTAGACGATAGTCTCAGTTTCTAGGGTGGATCGAAGGGGGTGGGAGATTAAGGGCGAACGTGAAAAACCCGCAGTCGACAAATTGCGAACACTCGGTTCGACAGATGCACGAGTGCTCTCGACTCAAATCCCAATTCCCGTTCACCCCTCGGGACTTCCCCGTTTATATATATATTTCCTATTGGTTATTAGATCGGGGATAGATATTGTAATCACGTTCTTAACCCAGTAACGTGTGGGGCACCCCCTGTAGGGCAAAGTGCCGCCGGAATGAAACTTGATAACCTGCTGAGTTTTTGTGACGCGATATTTCAGCCTAAGTTGATGAAAACCGAACTTTAATCAAAAATGGAATTAGGCTAATCGCAGTAGAAATACATCTGGACATTGTTTATTTCTCGAAGAAAATTTTACTATGACAGCGAGCAAGTTGTAAGTTCTATTTTGGCAACTTTTTCCTCCAAGATAATAACTAAACTAAATTTTTTATCTACATACATTACTATAATTCATGAGGATCGAGTAATCCACTGAAATATACTGTCGTGCGATCGAATTTTATATAGTAGTTTCGAACAAAGAAGATCGTTCTCGAATTAATCATCTACCGATGGGAATGGTCATGTTGTTAACTTCGAACGGTGGCCACGACATCACGACAACCGTCAACGTGACTTCCGGTTTAATACTTTCCTTACGAAAAAAAGAGTATCGCCCTTAAGTTGAAAGAATAATATATAATCACCGAGTAGATTTCCCTGGGCAGTGACACATCCCCTTGTCAATCAAAATTTCATTTCCGATCCCATAAATCGAGTCTCAGATCCAAATCATTATTTTCTAAGTTTGCAATTATTTTACTATATATGAGCAATTTTCGAATAGATTAAACTTTGGGTTTCTGAGATTGGGACAAAGAAAAGTTTTGAATAGTGTAAAACAAGTGTTGCCAAAAGCTATTCAAAAGTAGAAGCAAATGGATAAGGTAAATGCACCAGTGAATGATCAGTTAAGGTAAATGTCAATGTTGTTGACATTATATCGTTAATTCAAATCTAAAAGAATAATATTTTTTAAAGTTTTAAAAACACCTATTTCACCACATCAAGGAATAAATAACAAAGGTGCAAATGTTGATATTAATGAACACTTGAGTTAATAAATGAACGCATAATAAGAGGCAGTAAATTTCAAAGAATGAATTTTTGGAACATAATTTTGAATTTCGTATAAAATTCTTTATCTAACACTCAATGAAAATGTACTTATATTCTTCTACTAAAATATAAAATCGTTTGGATTCTGCTGATAAAATGAAATTTAAAATTGTTGAATATTCTGCTGCACGAGTATAGCTAGAATTTCAAGATTTGATTGTAACGAGATCCATTATTTATTGTTAATAATACAGTAGCGTCGTGGCTATAGTTTACTCGAATGCGAACTATCGTGAGTCTCGCCTTGTCGATTGTCCCCACCTCCTACCTCAGCCTTTGACCCCTGGAGGGTGTGGGGATACAGCAAAGTATCTGAGTACGTAATGAAGGTACCTGGTAGATACACCAAAGGGCATGGAATTATGCATTATGCCGAATGCGCTTGCTAAGCAGTATGATCGCATCCATGGCGATCTAACGGAGATATAGCTAACCGCGAAGGGAGATGATTTCATGATTTCATGATTCGCGATCGAGGATCGCGGTAATAAGCTCGTGACTCGCGGGGCTTTGAACAGTAGCTTATTCGCGAGTTGTTACTCGAGTGGGTCGCGTTCTCATTGGTCCACAGGGAAAACTACGACCCTCACTTATCCCAAGACGTTCAACTCTAAATCGGTTAAACGATCATCGACTAGATTACATATATATAGTGTAATCAATGCTCAGAAAGTAACCGTCAAAAATAGTGTACACATCATAAAATGTCCCCGCGAGACATGAATTTCTTGATTCGTTGGGAACGCATTCTATAAATTGAAAGAAAATTGCAGAGGGCTGGAATATTTTACAACCTATGTGTAATTATGCTTTATCCGAGGATTAATATTAAACGGAACTTTGGAATTTAGAAAGATGAATAATTGAACATGTATCCGTTTTATCTCCCATCATCGTTGCAAGTTCTGACTTTGTATATATTAAGGATTCGATTTTTTGCTTAATATGCAGTATGAAATACCTTTTGCTACCTGCGAAGTGATATATGCCATTTCATGTTAAATGTTGACCAGGGTAATCAAAGGCTTTGTTTGAAACATCAAAACGTTTCACAGAAGGGTCAGCCCTTACCAATACTAATCCATCCACTATTTGATGTTGGCAGCGTTTGGCATTTCTTTTGATGTTCTTTTATACTTTAAAAACAATTTAATACTAGATGATTTTATAAAAATGGTGTCACTGAAAATTCAAGTGATCGCTAGATCGACACCTCGCGATAGATTCCTGAATCGAGGGAATCCAAAAAGCGGAAATTCTCAGCGGCTTTACGTTAATAAGATATTCGTTCTAAGATTTCCTGACCCTATGTCGAATCCATTCCCTAGGAGAAATCGGATCGCATGTCTGCCTGAAATCTGTCCGCCATCTTGCGGGATTTTTTCTTCGCCGACGAGCGGCGAAAACCGAGTCTGCGATTACATTCCCTTATAAATATGCAAATATGGCGGCTTGGTGGCTAAGAAGAGTGTGGGGAGGAGAAACGAGTAGGAGGAGGTAGTGAAGAAAGAGAAGGAGGTTTGTGGAGGAGGGACCTGGGGGTACTAAGGAGGAAGGTAGTAAAAATAGAGAATATCACGGTAATAATTATTGATTAGATATTCGTGACTGACTCCCTATTACTAGACTTTTGTTGAGACCTCTCTCTTGCTCTCTCTCTCTCCTCTCTTTCTCTCTCCCTCTTTCTCACCTTCTTCTGCTTATCTTCCATCCTTCCCCTCTCATGCTTGCACAATTGGAAGTGCATAACCCTTTCGAAAATTTATCGCCATGCAGTAAACCATTTCTAGAAGAATCTGTATCTGTTATGTCAGTATAGCGACTCATTTAAGAGATTAAAAGGAAATTCTAGACTGAATGATGCTAGATTTGTAGGGAATTATTATTCTTGATAATTGAAAGTTTTTTTTTTTCCATAACATTCATAATAAATTGTAATTATTCCTTTCGCGAACTACATAAAATCGAAGTTGCTTTGAAATGTTCACATCAATCCTCGTGTGCAAATCAATTAGAGTTCACCATAATCTGGTGCGTTTCCCTACCGTATAATTTCCAATCCTTCAATACCATTCCCCCTATTTTTTTCCCTCGATATTTTACTCTTTTTCTCTTTCCTCTTACTTGACTCACAAAGCTCTCCATTTGCGATTCACATAATGGTCTCTTATCTGTATCCCTATACTGTAAAAATTGTAGCAATATGGATGATGGGTACGTTTACCTTCATTTATTAAAATGGACGGATTTATCAAGTTTTCAGTAAATTCATTTCCGGACTATATGCTTGTTATAAATAAATCCCACAGTCAAAAGTGGCAATAGATGCAAAAATAGCGGCGAATAATAGATGTTTCAAGAGCATAATAGCTTTTTAATTAATCGAATCCTCAATTTCGAGATAAATAAATTAGCTGGCTTGGATATAGAAGATGGCAGGGCATAATCATTGTATATAATTTTGTTACTACATATCGGATTGAATTCATAAGAACTATATATGCATTAGAATTTAACTTAATTTGTCCACGAAAATTTATAACTTCTTGAATAGGCTCCTTGATGTTTGACCGGATGGGAAACTAAGGACATAATTGTTCATAAGAAAAGATTTTACTTTTTAGCGCCGATGCATGCATTATGATGCATTTCGAGTTATATTTACAGACAGAGCAAAGAGCAAGCTTGTAGAGGTTGGAGGGTTGGAGGGTTGGATCTCTTCTCAAAGTGGGAAGGGGTGGGCAAGAGGGGCTGGGATTCTTTGCCAAGAACATCATGGGATAATACACTGTTTGTCCGCCTGTGAGCCGTCGGTAATTCTGGTAATTTTGAAAGAGGCTTAAGAACAGTTCTGCTACCAGTCTTTATCGCACTCGCCTCTTGCGACTCGACTTTATTATTCCTACGATGCGATATATCGTTATACACATTACACACTTGCGTAGCTTGTTTCTGTATATCGGATATACGTGTACGTGAGATGAGCCGCAGTCGTGTGTTTTTGCAAGTGAGCCGAGTGTAAATGATAATATGTGTGCGAATTGTGGAAGCAGTACACTATCATCTTGTAACCATTGCCTCTCCTCCTTTATTTTAGACGAAATATTCACACGATATCACGATCTCCATCTTTTTATATATGCTCATAGCTAAAATCGCAACGCTTTAAGCAAAAAATGATAAAATAATAATATGGCAAAAGAACGGAAGGGATAGTAGACAGGATTTCTCGTAGAATAATATACCGATATGTTCTCAAAACATTCCTCGTGTGTGAGTGTTATTACTGATCGCCTATCGAATTCAATAACAAATAGCGATGCTACGTTAGGTTAAGTGTGAGAACTTTTTAACGTTTATACACTCAAGCTATTGTTTATTGCAGACAAATATCGATAGCGTCATGTAAATGAAACACCTTGCATTTGATAAATTAATCGCAAAATTGACGCTTTATCGCACATCCGGGGATCATCTGGTTTCGCCTACTGTTAATTATAGATTATGTGCGTGTAGATAAGTTTAATCTATTCAATGAGCGAATTCAATATTCTCCCTATAAACTCATTAGTTTTTCTAGAATATTAAAAATTTGTATCGCACATCATTTATCATTTATATTTCTATCCACAAAACACAAAATCTATAGATAAAAGATGCAATCGGAATATTAATTGTCACTTTTTTTATAAAATTTAAAACTATAGTAATACTGAGTGTTTTAATTTCCCTATAGATTCAAGATTTATTCCATTTATAAATGAATATGCAAAAGCTTGTGCGTGAAATAAGATTTATAGGGTTGGAACATAAAATTTTATTCGCGCTAAATATGTATTTCGGACATATAATTTATCGAACCCGTATTCAAATGAACCTACGGGTATTGGAATATATTGTAATAGCTATATTAAATTGACACGAGTGAATAACTAAATTGCATTTATTTAAATTTTTATAAAAATATGCTGACTTTTTTCAAATTTCCGCGCTTCGATTAATTAACAGTTAAATTCGACCAGCGATCATGTACAATTGGACCATCGGATTCGCGTCTTGCAAGTGCTATGTAAGCAACCCAGACTATGTTACGCTTCGCTGAGTATTTTATTACTTTGTAGTTGTGCGCGAAACACAAACATAACGGTAAATCACTCGTATCACCCGTGACTGTTAAATTTAATTTACGCCTGTATTTGTATATGACTTTATATTTCCCATTAGTCGGATAAACTGACCTAATTCGCAACTATCGTCGCGTCGTGACAGCCAAGTCCAGGAATATATTTCAGAATGAAAGTAATGTTACTTGTTTTATCAATTTTAAGAATATATAAATTCCTCATTTACCATCAGCTACGCGAAAATTTTATTTTTATGGGATTTGCAGTAAAGAATGATAAGTTTATCGGATAATGCTTGTCATTATCACAGCTAGAAAGGCCGCTACGTGGAAAATACCCGGTTCATATTGAAAAAAAAATGCAATTACGTTTCTTGTAAGCGACCGCTACCTGTTTAGTGTCCGTATACTTTGAATTCAGGGCAAGACACCGTTGATTTCTTCGTTTGCAATCATAAGAGAATTCTGAGGTATGTTTATGATCGGCGGGAACTAATAATCCAACGGTGGCACTTGCAATGTTCAAATGTTACAGTACATATCGAGAAAGTAATGCCAGGGAAGTCGGCACTCATATTCAATTGTTTCTTACTATTATAAAATTCCAAAAACTTATTTATAATTCCAGGAAACTTGTTTTTATTGCGCTGCTGAAAAAGCGTCGTATAATTTTTGTTGCTAGATTTCAAGTGGTAGAATTTCCAATAAGTTTTAACCGCCGTTAATTAAATGAAACATGAAGTTTCACTTTACAGGTGTTCAATACATCTTAACAAGTTTTTGATTACAAGAAACTTTATTTGCACAATAACGAATTTGTCTGCGTATCCGTAAATCCAACATCTATGTTTTACCCAAAAAAAGGAATGTTTCATATACTATATATATTATATATGGAAATACATAAAAAATTGTGTTGTGCACGGCTTTGCAGACAGAAGTATCACTTGTATGTTAGCAGCTAGGACAGGTTGCGTAAAAACAGATGTAGTAACATTTTTATTTTGAAAAGTATTGAAGGGTTACGAGTGGTTGTATATCCGTCTCGTGTTGCGCCCTATGACGTTTCATGCCGTAAAATTTCAAAGGTGATATATTGTAAGTAATAACACACGTATTGGATGTGCATTTAAATAATAACATTCGCCAAATGCGGGGTTTTGATAAGTAATACACGTACGCGTCGAAGACGCAGAAACGCTTTTGCTTGCTTTGCACCTCGTCTCCGCGGAGTGCGGTGGTGACTTTCAAAAACGTATGGCTTTCGATATTTTTCTTTTTACCGTGAAAAGGTTATACGCGCGGTTGTATATCCGCCAAATCACCCCGTGACGTTCCCATGGCATAAACAAAGCGCAACCGCCAATTCCAGAGATGAAATATTATAAGTAATAACATATATCTATATGGTGGTTCTTCCTCCGACTCGGAGCGGGATAATAACACGGCTCTAAACTACGTCGGATACGTATATATAATTGTATAATTATTATTAATGATATCGGAGCCCTTACGCTTAAACGCGCCAAGATCCAGAACTCTCGATCGTCGAGGTTCTTTAATCCCCGCCTTCCCTCCTTTGCTCATCTCCCCTAACTATTATGTCCCTCTCCGACTTTCCTACATATGTATGTCGAGCAAAAGTTGCCAAGTTCTATCGCTGCATCCTTATCCGTTTACTCGTCTTTATCAAGATATGTCCACATTTATTAATTCGATGGACCGGTGGCACGTTCACAAGATTGTTATTTTTAAAAATGTCCAATACGGGTCTGTCTGGAATTCTCATGAACAGGAGAGGACATTCCCCCTTTTTATTGAATTCATATTTAATGTTACGTCTATTTCTCATTTAACTCAAGCCTCAAAAATACATAGTCTTTCATAGAATTCCAAATCTCGTTTTTCACCCCCTTCTCCACGCCCATTATGAAATTGTCCACAGATTTTGTTTTAAAATCAAGTCATTTATTGTTATCGTTTTTTTAATAATCGTAATTTCATTAACTGTTTAGTCTCAAATTAGTTGATTTTTAAGTGGAATGAACGCGCGTGAACATCATCACGATTAATTGTAGTGAATATTGGAACAATACTGTGAATAATTAGAGTTAGTCCACCAGAAAGCAATCCGTGCGCATTTGCAAAATATCCGATAAATGTCGCAACATGCTGAATTTTCATTTGACAACGCACGACAATGGAAGAAGAACTGAATATATAATGACTCTGGTGATAATTTCATTTCGTTAGATCCACTGTTATTCCACGGTTAATAATCGCTTGATTGTATATATCAGACCTTATTAAGGTTGTGATGAAATTTTTATGATTCCTATGCAATTTGAAATACATAGTTTATTAGTGCCTTTCATTATGAAGATTTACAAAACAGCTACATGAAACCTTTATCCTTGATATAAAGAATTGATCTTGTTTCCCAATATCGTATAAATTCGGAGATGCTAAACAACTAAAGACCATAACATGCAACTCGGTCAAAAATTGAACAACAATAAGTTTAGTCGATGAAATGGAAAGAGATGTGGCGTGAAGTGGTTAGTAGAATATTAAGAGCTAATTAACATAAGAGAACAGAGGCATGTGTTCGTGACGACATTATTGATCGTGATTGTTGCATGGCGCGCAAAGGGGGGCCTTCACGCGTAACCCGCAATATTGAGTTGGGTTGGGTGTAAAAGTAAAGAAGAGAAGCATAAGTAACAGAGGAATACAGTGAACAAGGGGACGTGGACGCATTGTATTCCCAGTCCAACTTAACCGATGGTAACTGTACTCACATTCCGATCTTGTGAATAATCCAGGAATAATAAAGACTTCTTACGAGTCTCTTCCCTTGTCGTCATGAAAAGCATCCAATCGTTTACATTTACGTGCCTTTTTTCTACCAATTAGAATTGGCAGAAATTGACGACGACATTGCTCGTCGAACACCATAAAGAGAAACCGGCTAGAGACAATACGTACATTCTCAAAGTTACGCTGTAAATTATAAGATAAAGTGTTTTCTTACTCTCTCAATCTGAATCAGTAAGAAGTTACTAATGCAATAGTGCCGATTCGTTTACAAATTCACTTTAGTCAGCATTTTTACTATCAATTAGTTAAAAACTACTAATTCATAGTAAAAAACTACTAATGTGTAAAAATGTCGCGTCTCTGTATCGTCAAGATCAAGACGTGTTCAAGACAAACCGAACCTAGCGAAAAAAAATTTTCATGTTATAAGGTTTGGACTGAGCTAGATCTTCTATGTCTGGAAGCCATAAGACCTTTCCAGTTTTATGGGTTTATGGCTAAAATGACCTGACAGCTCCTCAATTGATTTTCTTGAGAAATAAATTAAG
>JAUESH010000040.1:78723-92400 GCA_032275165.1 Synergus magnus
AAATGACCTGACAGCTCCTCAATTGATTTTCTTGAGAAATAAATTAAGATTTTCAGCGCTTCAAAATCAGTAGATAAAGACCTTATCAAGAAATTTGAGATGCTAGATGCGCATCTAGCGCATGCGCACAATGTCAAAATGACAAAGTGGGAGTAGCTCACCAAAATGAAACTTAAATTTTCTTTTCTTCAAACAGGTTTAAGACCTGGTCAAGGGCCTCGTCTAGGTAAATGGACTGAGCTAGACATCAATTGAAATCTGGAGGACCTCAAGACGAAACATTTTTACTCGGTTTAATTCATTTAGTAAAGCTTACTAATAGATTTTAGTTACCCTTACTAAATGAATTAGTAGTTTTTAACTAATTAACTTCTTACTAATTCAGATTCAGAGAGTACCATCAGAATATATTTCGATTATTGGCCATGGGAAATATGTTTGCTTAATGAAAACAAACCCAAGAATCCTGAAAGATTGTATACTTAAACTCTGGATATAATGCACTTGGATTTTTAAATTGCATTTTGCTTCTCGAATGAAACTGTGGATAATGACGGGCATTGGGTTATATCCTAGTAAGAGAGAAGGAGATCAAGATTTTCCGGTGGACGCTACTCGATTGCCTCACGTACACAGTCCGATCGCTATATTTTCTTAAGTGATGGCGGCGATGATATAGTCGTATATGAATAAAGGGGGGAACGTTGAAGGGAATGGCACAGGAAGAGAGGATCTGGGGGTAAGGGGATCATGCAATTACATGCTGAATCTTTAATGGGACGTTTCGAGCCTGAAATTAGTTGAATGCCATGGAAAGCTCTAGCCACGTAATGTAATGCAAGAAACCCGGTGTCCTTTGTTCTGAGAAATCAGAGATAATCAGAAGAAAGTTTGCTTCGAAAACGATCTGATTTTTCTATTTGCATTTTTTTTGATAGTTCTATACCAATACCTTTTTGGATCATCATTGAGAAGGATTAATTATCACAGAGCATTAAAATTTACTATTTAATTTAAGTGCTAGCTGCACTTGATGAATTTCATGACATTTGTTTCCTGGTTGTGCAATCAACTAGAATTTAGATGAATTGAATACATTTGAAATTCGAAATGCCGAGACAGGTTTTGGTCAATGGGCACTTAGATATCATCGCCTAGGGCGACCCATCGGCCTTTGTCTCTCCGTAGAGCGAGGGGCAGGGAAATTCGATTTAACTACTATGTGAGGACGCGTGCGCGTTTACATTAGACTGTACATACATATAGGTTTTCCCTACACTGGGTGAACTCTGAAAACTTACTTTTATCCTAGCCTTTTAGCACACTGTTTCCTTATTTACAAAAGCAGTAAAGAAAAAGTAAATATTTTATTAGATTATATGATCTGATTGATGATTGATGCTTGATGGTTGAGGCTTGATTTAACTGTTAATTGTCAACTGTTTTGAAGACACCCTATATATCGATTTGATGTTTACTTCGGACAAAGGGAAACTATGCATGTGTGTTTTCCTCTTCTATTTGTGGGAATTCGATCTAATTTAAAAGAGAGATTGGCGATGGTTCTTGTGATTCACAGTAAATAGATTATTTTTACATCTCCATGAATTAAAAAACGCAACTAAAAAGCAACTTAAACTTAGGATTTTCAAAATAATAAATTAAAAGCTAAAAAGTATTGTGCATCAGTTCATTCAGTAACTTTTGCATAAAGACACAGGAAGGAGGAAAAACAAAGAGCCATTAATTCCTTGTTATTCAAATCGTCCTCCGATTAAATGAAAGATATACGAGCAATAATATAACTGGCACTTCCTTCTTTAAAGGAATTATCTAGAATCAAATATGGGCTTGATAATATTGAAGATAATTGACAGATTGTGTTTAATTGAGCGTGACAGTACAGATTGAGTTCGGAATTAAAATTTAGTCAAGATATTCCTGTTTTGATTTTAATGAATGACAATTTTGATTAGAAGATCTTTGAATAAGTAACAATATCTGTGTGAATATATATTCTGACTCGTAAATCATTCATGCAATATGACATGAACATCCTTCATATATATTTGAAGAGAAAAACCTTGACGTGCATTTAAAATGATAAATTCTGCACTGGGGATCTTTCGATAATGCTAGATGAGTGAGTTATGAAACGTTTAGCAAATTATAAATATGTTCAATTGCTCTGAGGACTCTTGGATCGTTACAATATTTTTTCGTCCATTATTTTAGAGCAGTGAAAAATTGTGGGTGAAATGAAAGCGAAGGGTTGCATTCGTTAATTGCCCGGACCTTCCTCGCGCGTATAAGCGCGCTTCGCGAGTAGAGCAGACAAGATAATGATACAGTATTTCTAGCATTCGGATAATTTCTTACGATAAATCACGCTTAAGTGGTTTTCGCGAGATGGCATAAACACACGTTTCGGTCACGGCTTGGCACGGCCGTGCATTACTGTCTTTTTCTTGAGATCAGAGAGAAGACTTTGAATGCGCAGTTATTATTCTTGATCATATTTTTTCACATCGAGATATTCAAACTCTATTCAAAATCGTGGTCTGCTTTGTCATTTGAATAAGGGAAGCTTTTTTTATTTTTATAAGGCCTTCTCGATGATTATGAGAGGTCAAAAATCTTGACAGTCAAATAAATGCAGACTTTCCTCCGCGGAACTGGAAGTTAGTATCTTGTATAGCGATGTTGTGGCCGCAGGTGAGAGACCGATGATTATATCGATCGAGTCTTGACCAAAAAAAAGGGGTAATGCGTCGGTACCCAGTAGCATAATTTGCCGTGCCTCGGGGCACTGATGTTACCTGCCGTCTTGATCACTGCTATCCAAAATCGCAAGCGATTTAATTCCAAAAGGATTCGACATTTTTTGTGTCTAGCCGGTAGTAAATGCCGGGTGTGTCCTAAAATGAAGAGTATGGGGAGTGGAAGAAAGGCGCGGCGAAAAAATATTTAAAAGCGAAATCCACTTGCGAGTCCGAAATTCAGAAGGCCGTTGCAAAAAGTTACTAAAAAGTCGGAAATTGCACCTTTCTCATGTAAATGGACCTTGATTTTGGCTGGTAAAAGGATCCTGCTCGAGTTTTCTTTCTCTTCCTTTATTAATCGAATAAAACTACGGATCCGAGATCATAACCTTGAAGATTTTGCATGCATATTCTCAAATTAAACGTTGGAAGCACCTATTTACAATTCGCTTTGTATTATTTTTCAATAAATTCATGGCATGAATATCTCGAACCCCAGAAACTTCAATCAATTTTGTTGAAAGCGAATTCATTCTTCAAATGTTTCTCATTTCTTATTAATAATTGCTTCCGTTGAATAAAGTTATAATTTTCTCTTAAGATTCTATATTAAATTTTGGTTCCTTAAGAGGACTTGGTGTTATTTCTCGCGTCAGCGGAACAAATATTTAATATTCTGTGCAAATTAAAATCTGTTGAAACAATTGCGTCTTATCACGATTCTCTCTTGAAAAATAAGCTGCTCTTGTTTGCATATTGCAAAATTAAAAAGGGGGAAAACTAATTAAAGTAATTTATTCTCTACAATAGCATATTTTATATTCTTACAATTCATAATGTTTTTAAACTCGCAAGATCACGATATCGTGATTCGAGACAAATTTTCAATGCTGATTCGGATAAGATTTTTGTTTCAGAAAAGCGAGTCTGAAACTTTTAAAAATTGGTCACACCTCTTCCTCCCGCTTATAACGAATATATTTTGCAATCCCATAAAATTTATTATATCGAGATTTCACAGTATTTGTCATACTCCCTACCCCTAATTGAAAAGCTTTATTTAGAAAAACTTGACAATATTCGTAAAACTTTTTAAAATTCATCGCTCGAATTACCCATATCATTGATATATGAATGAAGTTAAATTTTGAATTTTAATTTATGACTGAAAAGTTCTAAACGTTCAAATGAACGAACTTTTGTGATGACTGTATTTTAAACTAGAAATAGTTTTAAAATATTGATTGATTTGTACTGAAAATAATTCTGTATGAAAGAAACTTCTTTTACATTTTCAATTTTGATTTAATTTTATTATTTAAGGAAGTAAAGGGAGTATAAAAACGGTTATTTTAAGCTCAAGGGTTTGGTATAATTTTCTCGGGATTTTTTCAGTCTGTGGGTAATTTGCAAGTATAAAGTCTATACTTTATTTTTCTTAAAAAAGGCAACTTTGGTGAAGCAAGGACTCGCTTTAATGCTACTAGAAAGAAGACTCCTCACGAGGGATAATAGAAAAAGGTCGAGACGTCGCGCCGCGTCGTGTCGCGTCACTTTGTCGAGGGGGGGGGGGGGGGGTGACGATGGCATTCAAGTAAAACTCTCAACACGTAGACACACATATATATTCGTTCAATCGAGCTGCAGGTTAGAGCAACAAGTGGCGGTTTTCACGGGTTTTCCACTTCGCCACTACAATCCCCAACCCTCCAACTCTCGCCTTCCACCCCTTAGCTTCTTCCACAAAGCTCCTGTCCGGAATTTAAGGGTCGGTTCCTCGCTTTAGTATGGATTGAGATAGGTCCAGCCACGGTCAAGGTTGTCGACCCTATAGACTCTATAAACCCACCATACGGACTCCGGCGAGACCTTTTATTACCCGATTTATACTGCATTAGCCTCTGATTTTCGTGTTTTTTAAGGACTCTCTAAATTAAATCTCCCCATTTTATTCTACAATTACGTATTAGAATTAGATATACTTTCGCTCTGTAAATGTGGACATTTTTAAATATAACTGCGGCTACAGAGCAAAAGATACCTAATCTCAAGATTCAATCGTTTCATATTGCAGAAAACGTATTAAAATCATAAATTTTTTACTCTAGAGGCATACGCTCATTTAAAAAATGACTATCAGTACAGAGTAAAATAAAGAGAAGGAATTTTGAGGTTGAAACTTGGATCCAACCCCCTTAAGCTTCATTCAAAAATATGCAATTGTTCATCTGGATTTAAAAAAAAAATGACCTAAGTAGTCATTTAGAGATCTAATTATTTGGATATTAACCCTCTGATGCATCTTATCCTTGCGCCGCAGTGATTATATCTTTTGTCATTACGATTTTTCCATTATCATTAAATCCGAGTAGGTGGTCGGCCAATGGCACGTTTATCGTGGTAGCTGACCGGATGATATTTCCGAGTGTAAGCCACGGTGGAAACCACTATTGAAATCGACGTACGCGATTGGTCGGCGCTCAGGCACGGAGAGAGGTTCGCATGATTAAGATCATCCAATGATTCCTTCTCTATAATGATAGGCTCGGGTCTGCTACTCCTGGGAGTCGGGGGCATGGGGAGGGGGGGTGGTGGGGTTAGGGGGACTGGGTGGCGACGCACAGCCGTACTGGGGTGGTGGAGCATTATACGCGAATCGCGGATCCTCTAAAAAGAATATATCTTATGCTAATGAAAATGCTTCGTCTTTTTGGCTTGTTTTACCGATCGCTCGTCTGACTTTTGATTCCCCTGACTACTTGCGATTGTCCCTTCAGACTTACAAGTAGCCACGTTATGAAAATTAAAAATACATTACTCCAATCACGTAGAAAGACTGTATGTCCTTTTCTCTGAAATTATTATTTTTTTAATGAGTTATTGTACTATAACCAATGATTAAATTAACAATTTCAAATAAGCAATTTCACATTATGCGTTGGAATTTTCAAGTATAATTTAGCAGTGCAAATAAAAAAGTCTAGATTGAGAAGTAAATAATCTCAAAACTGATAAAAGGTAGCTTAGTCATGCCTGGCGCTGATGAGATATTCAAATATTGCCACATGGCACAACTTTTAATAGGACTCGAGGAAATAAATTCTCTCATTCACTAAATCTGAATTAGTAAGAAGTTACTAATGAAATCTCGCCGATTCGCTTACTAATTCTCTTTAGAAGCATTTTTATTGACAGTTAGTTAAAAACGAGGGGTTGACAACTCGACCAAGTGGGTGTACACCTATTTTTGACTTCAGGAGATTTCAGGAGATTTCACTGACTTCAGGAGATTTCAGGAGAATTCAAATGAATTCAAGTGACTTCAAATGAATTCACGTGAATTCATGTGACTTCATTTTCAGAAGATTTCACTGACTTCAGGAGATTTCAGGAGAATTCAAATGAATTCACGTGACTTCAAGTGAATTCAAGTGAATTCATGTGATTTCATGTGACTTCAAGTGACTTCAGGAGAATTCAAGTGACTTCAGATATTTCAGGAGAATTCAGGAGATTTCAGTGCTAGTGTACACCTGATTTCGCGAGTTGTCAACCCCTCGGTTAAAAACTACTAATTTATTCAGTAAGGGTAACTAAATCAATTAGTAAGCCTTACTAAATGAATTAGTAGTTTTTGACTGAGGGAAGTAAATCAATGCTTTCCTTATGACGATAATTATTCGTACTAAGAGTCGCCCAAGATGGACAGCGAGTGGAGTACAGAGTCGCAGATATATTCCTTATTATTCTCATGTACGTGGTTATAATGAAATATACCGCGACGGGGGTCCCGTGATGGGGTTGGGGTTTGAGGGGCGACGACGTCCAATGAAGGAGATGGAAACCATTTAGCAACTGGCCATTAAATAATACGTGATTCGTTTCTCTTGGTACAGTCATCTTTCCGACTCACTTCATTGAATTAATCTTTTTGTGAGACCACACAGAAAATTACTGTATTTTAATAATATAACATGATTCCCATTCTTGTAGGAGTAGCTTTGTCTCTTTTTGACGAAAATTAGATTAGTATAAAAATATATAGTTACAATTAAAAAAAAAAGAAAACAAACCATTGCTTTTTGTTTTTCGTTTCTTGAATTGTGCAGATATCTATATCCCATTAAATGTTGTTTAAAGAAAAGCAGTTGCCCTATTATTGTCATTGATCATATTGAATCTTCCTGATTAAATCGCGCCGGAATTCAGCAACATCACTTTTTGTTCTATCTATATTTCCCTAACCTGTAAGACAATTTGTTTTTCTTGTAAATGAATATGTAGATTAAGTTCTTGAATCTATAGAGAGCAGAGTTTTATAGTTGGGCACCTGTCATTAACCCAAGATAGTCACACCTCATGGGAATTACGTAACAGTCACTTGGGGTGTGTCACACCCCAATGACTATAACACTGCAGAATTTTGCAGAATCATTTTAGGGGTACAAAAAAAATTTGCAATATATTCTAAACCCTTTTCAATCAATTTATGCAAAAATTGAGTAAAAATTTGTATATTAAGTATGTTTAAAAAATTGCCGAAAGTTAAAGATTTAGAGAGATAATTAGATAAATTTGAGCTAGAAAATGGGCTGGGGTGTGACACACCCCAAGTGACTATCTTGGGTTAAAAAAATAATTGAATTATTTTATGAAAATTGTAATGAATTCTAAATAGTTTTTCTAGGGAAGTGAAAGACATTGTTTTAGAAATAGCATGTAATTTAAGAAGTTCTTAATTCCTGATGGGACTGTACAAAGGTACCTCTGTATGAACGCGGATTGCCTCGGTCACGTTTGCTCGATGTGTGTGTGGTCCAACGTTGCTCTTCCTCTTGTCCTTTTCTCTTTTTCTCGTGCTGTCTCCCTCTCTCTCTTTCTCTATTTTTCCACAGACGGAAACTCATTACCCGTTCAACGTTATTTGACTTTATGAGCCCAATTCGAATATTCTAAGTTTCTACAATATCATTTTAAATAACTGCAGATCAGTTTTTTTCAGGATAATACCAACATTCTTGGTCATATTTTTCGTTGAAACTATTTTATCAAAAAAAAATAAAAAGCAGTGGCTATCCCAAGTCCCCAGTAGAGGAAACGAGACCTTGGTTGACAGGCATAAATTTTTATCCGAGAGTGCCTTGGAATTTACATAAGCCTCGATGACACTGTATTATTGTTACAATGGATTGGAATCATTCTAATAACCTGGCATTCAAGGATGTTTACCTTAATATGAAAAAAAAAAATGGTACTAGAACGAATGCTCACGCAATAAAAACAAATTCTTTTGAGAATTTTTATATTGCACATATGCTCACTCTACCATACAAACTGAATATTGTCTTGCAGTTGACAGCAAAAGGGGCAAAAAGAATGAAATTGACTGGAAAATAGCGCGGATCGAAATTAGAACAAAAATAATATGTTTTGTATCTCATGACTATACCTTTGCTAAGCCTGGAAATTGCGATTGGCGTTCTCAATATAAATTATTAAATATCCGTTGGCTTGTGAAAAGGCCGCAACCCTATGAGAGAGGTCAACGATTATTTAGAAAATTTCCATTATACGAACTGCTGAGCAATATCCTTTCCTATTCATATTAGAATCAACGATTAACGATAGTGTATTTATTGTTACTTGCGTAAAACGCAGCCCTGACCTCCACTGGGTTAATACCACCACCTGCTTATTTTCGATTTCTTTACGATTGTCTCATAGATTATAGAACATCTACTTAAAGAAATTAAAACAGACGTTCGACGTGTCTCGATATTTTCAGTGTGTATTCTAATCAAAGACGTTTCGATTCTTATGCAACATTTGCCTAGAAGTGGGAGGAATTTATGAGAATTAAGTGTCGATTGAAGAGTGCATCTGGTAACCGGATTGATGTGGGGTTTAGGAAAAAAATTGCCGAAAATCGACGTTGTTTGCGATTGATTTGTCGAAATCATCACCCTTGTACTTTCCACTCCAGTTTTGACTCTTGGGGTGACGGTTGCCGGGGGGACAAATTCGAATGCTTTTTCAATGACGTCAACAATAGTTATTTTTTTCATTGTCTGCGGCCCACAACCGTTCTGTTTGTTATATCCCTTGTATTGCAACGATTGCAAACTTGAAAAAAGTACCCTAGCGGCTGTTTTTTTATAGGTGCTTTCAATTGATATTGGGTTATTACTAACAAAAGTCATATTTTCAATTAAAAAGTTATGGGCACGTATTTTTCGGAAAATTGATCATTGATCCGTTTCTATTTCTCTGTGTTTTAGAACAAAGGCTTTGTCCTTTTTGTGTGAGATCTTCTTGAATTATTACAAGCTCTTATTGGAGACTAAACTGAATATATAATACAAAATCTGTGATATTGGACGCATTGTTCTGCTGCAAATTCTGCCATTATGCCAAACAATTATAATAATTATTTGTCTTCCTCGTCGTAATAATTAATACCGGAGTACAACGAGCTCGATCTATAATGCAGAATGCCGAGTATGTTGTATATGCATAATTATTTGTATGTGTATATATATACGTGTATTCCGAATATTTCATATTCAGAGTATCGGGCTAATCATCCGGCGGCAACGGGACGCTGGCTTATTTGTTTAGATGGAATTTCAATATTATCGATGATATTCATTAATATTACTTCGGTAAATAACGTAAGTTGACATGTAGTTTACTTTTTAATTTTTTAAGCATAAATTATTATATCAAAAGCAAACATGTGTTTCGGATTAAGTGCTCGAGTTCACTTAAGTAGCACAGTTTGTCAATATAAAAAATGTTATATGTACAATTCTAGTTTGAAATTATAGTATAATTTTTTTGTATAAAAAATTTAATTTTTTAATCGCGATCGAGGATGCAGTCTTTTGATTTGCAAGTTAAACGTAAAAGAAAGGATCCCGTGGTCTTAAGAGCACGTCGAAGTGCTCTGTAAATTATTTCTGATATAATACGGTTTAAAATTACCAAGTTTAAATTTAAATAATTAATTTTAATACTGGCTCCCGCCCCATTCCAGAAGACCCGAGCAGAATCGGTCGACATTAGGGGCTGAGTGGCGGAGTGCGTTACAGGGGTGGCGGCGGGCCTGCACCCAAGAGCCTATAAATTTCTAAGTTAATAAATAAGTAATGGCCAGTGCGCCGTCTCTGTGCAACTATAGACTTTACTGTAAAGGCAAAAGACTTCCCCCCTGTCTCCCACTCGTTTGCTCTCTTGCTCTCTTGCTCTCTTGTTACCTTTGTCGTCATCTCTTTTACTCTTTCCCTTTCACTCACTCCATCTCTTTTTCTGCAGTCGCTCTTGCTTCTCTCATACCTGGTTCGATTCGTGAAATTTTTACGAATGAAATTTCGAGTATGCGAGCTCGACGCGCGTTCCGTTATTTTATTGAATAATTTACTATGCACTGAGTCGATGGAGCAAAATTATTCTTTGTTGTTTCTCCTGCCTCCGTCGAAATTCGATAGCAATACACAATTCTCAGTTTTCAATTTGAAAATTACAATCAAGAATTCCATTCAGGATTGAAGTCTGTGGAGCTGTTTCTTGAATTTAAAACATGATATTAAGTTCTTGGAATTTTATTTTCATTCCCTTGACTTGGATCTATTTCGGAAATTTACCTATAAAGTTTTAATACAAGTGAAGATCACGATAAAAGTCTCCTCTCTGAAATAAGACACACAATAGTTTTATACCTAGAGCCACTACACTAGATTTCTTTGTATTCGCCAAGCCAGCTGGTGTGAGCAGGCAGGATGAGAAGAAACACCCTCAAGGAGGCAAGCTAGCGTGAATGATGAAACGTCGTCATTACCATATACGCGATGGTTCGTTGGCATAAGGTGGTCAGTATATATATTTAGCTGGATTGTCCATTTTTGCTCGTGATAATATAAACAATTGTCCTTGTCCATCTTCTGGTTTCCGGCCGTCAATCAAAAGTCGACATTTTTATGGATCGAAGCACTTGGTTGCAAGAGCTGCTTTCGCCGTTTAATTAACAACAAACTCGCCAATTTAACTAGCGAATCGGCATATACCACCGAAGTTTTAAAAAAGGGCTCATTTTAGGCATTTTATAATATCAAGCCTTGCGAGGAAAGTTTGTTTCCGTGTATATTTTCCATGTATAATTAACTATGGTGGTATGCAATATCATCGTAATATTCGAAAATTTACAACAACAATCATAGAGAGAATGGTGACTCCATGCACACCTATAGCTAGGATTTTAGTTGAACCACGCTTATAATTTAACACAAGAGATAAATCTAGTGGATGATATCACTAAATTCGGGCAATTAATCTGTTTAGATTAATCGCAATAAACAGAATTAAAGTGTTTTTTTTTCTGCTGAATAATAGCTCAGCATGAGTTTGCGAAAAACCAATCAGAATAACTTTCAATTCGAACTTTTCAAAATGGTATTAAGTCTTGTTTCAATCTCTCTAATAATTGAATAATTAAAAAAGTGAAAATAAAAGTTTAATGAATAGAAACCATCACGAGTTTTACTATTAATTGCTCAAGTACATTAAGTCTATACACAGCGCACTTGGAAATCAAGTGTATGCGTGTATGTGTGCACACCATCATGGAACAGGCCGCAGCATACATTAATCACAGTATCATACGAACCTCAAGTCCATGCGAATGTTTACCAGAGAAAGAGAGGATGAACGCTCAGCCAGTGGATGAGAGAGAAAGGGAAGACAATGGGCGGGAGGTCCGTTCCTATCTTGATTCCTGCATGTACATTGTACTGTACATGCACCCATACCAGTCGACATTTGACTCAACGTTTCTATGGGGTGGTATAGTCGTGCCACACCTATGTTTCTAATTGAACTAAACCCTCCCGAGGAAATTTCAGGATGATAATGCACTAAAGTTTTTGTTCATTCGCTAAAAAATGCATCTTTTCGAAACCCCCTTTCCCAGAGCGCTTTTTCTCACCCATTTTGGAATTTCTTTTCTTCAAATCTTATTTTTTGAAAAAACTTTTCCAAACCCCTTTTCCAAACCTCTTTTTATAACTCTCTTTGCTAACCTCTTTTTCAAACTCTTTTATATAAACCACTTTTCTTCACCTTTTTTGTAACTCTTTTTTTCATACCTTATTTTTAGAAACCTCTTTTCGGAACCATTTTGGAAACTCCTCCAACCAGCCCTCTTCTTGAACTTTCTTTTCCAAACTCCTTTTTCAAACCTCTTCTTGTAATCTTTTTGCTAACCCCTTTTCTTAAATCCTTTTACAACCCTTCCTCTTCACCTTTTCTGTAACTCTTTTTTTTTCAAACCTTTTCCAACCCTATCTTCCTGTTCGTTTTCTAACCCCTTTTTTGTAACTCTCTCTCTTAAAATCTCATTTTTGAAATCACGTTTCCAAATCCCCATGGAATCTCTTCCAGCAACTCCATTTTTGGACCTCCTTTCCCAAACCTCTTTTTATACTCTCTTTGTTAACCCCTTTTTTCAAACCGCTTTTATCTACCCTTTTTGTAATTCTCTTTTTTCGTACCTCATTTTTTGAATCCTCTTTTCGAAACCCCTTTGGAACTTCGTCACCTTCAACCCCTATTTTGAATCTCGTTTTCCAAACCTCTTATACTCTTTTTGCTAACCCCTTTTCTCAAACCGCATTTCCCACTTCCTCTTCCAAACCTCTTTTTCCATCCACTGCTCCAACCCCTTTTCTCAAACCCCTTTCCCAAGCCAGTTTTTCCACCCTTGTTACAATTCCCTTTTCCAGTCTCTTTCTTTCAAACCACTTTTCCAAACCCCTTATCCTCCCGAATCAATCCTATTGCAGAATCAACAACGATAAAGGTAAACAACAGTCAGGATAGGTCAGGGGCCAGTTTAGAGATGTGGGAGATGGTTAACAGACATCTCTTAGAGGAGAAAGATGGAGAGGGAAATGAGAGGAGAGGGAAATGAGAAGAGATGATAGGATACTATAGGATAGGATAGAATAGGAGAGGGATTGCTCTCGGGGGATGGAACGTTACCCGCTTGAACCCGTTCAAGGGGGCGTTGGGTAAGGATAAAGGGGCGAGGAAGGGGAAGGATCGTCCTATCAATCACGGTATTATTATCGAGCGTGATTAGCAGGCATGCTAACGATAGCCAGATAGAGGCAACGGCTAGGCCGATGGGTTTCCCTATGTCCTGTGTAAGAGTACGTATAGTTGTGTGCACGAGCGCATCTCCTATTTGTGTGCGTAGGCCAGTTCAGTGTGGAGTGTGGATCAGTGTTGGCCGCAATGCAACTGGAGTGGCCGCATGATGCGATTCCAGTGTAGTATGTACAGGTACCTGTACTAACGCAATACCTAGTACCGTGACGACGGTACTGGCAGTACTTTGAATTGGTTGATTCGAACGTCGACGATGGGAGGGAGAATGCAGGTCGTTGTAGGTTGTAGATAGGTACGTAACTTGGGTTGCCCACTAGGCTGATATCCAACCCTTGCCACCAACCAACAGCATTAACGACCCAGCCGGGTTGCAGAGAGACACGGACAAAGATTTACACAGAAGGGAGGTATACACACATTCCCCGATTTTCTTCCATCTTCTTTCGCCACTCGACATTTTTCCTCACATTCAATTAAACATTTGAGTTCTCAAAGAGACTAAAATGAGAGTCACATTTAAATCACTTGTCAAAATAACTGATAAACTGATAATAGTTAAGAATCATCACAGTAAAAACAAAGTCTGAAATTTACGCTGGACTTGTTTTCATTTTTGTCCGAAATTAAGTCGGTAACTTGATTTAATCATGGAAATATATTTTAAAAAAACCTCCTGAGTCTTAAAACAAAAATAAGCCATTAATTGGGCTGAATTTTAGTCTATTGGTTTAGAAAAAAGATTTAATTGTCT
>JAUESH010000040.1:104064-130934 GCA_032275165.1 Synergus magnus
TGGAACAATATTTCTGGATAAAATAGAATTGGGAAAAAATATTTCGTTCATTTGAACGTTCAAAACTTCTGGTAAATTATTATATAAAAATCTAACGCAATTTTTTATAGAAGTTTTTAGTCTTGCTTAATTATATTCACGCCTCCTCAGAATCAAGTTTCAGCAAGCTGAAATTTTTTCCAGAAATTATGTATTGGTAGTATTTTTACCGAGTATGAAAAAAAATCGTTAGGCTCCCTATTAAAATAAGTTGATATTTTTTGTTTTTTGATCAACTTATGTGATTTTTTTCGAAAGGAACAAGTAATAAGTAACGATTTCTCTGGTAAAAACCTTTAATTTTGCGTTCAAAAAAAAAAAAAATTCCTGTGTATACACAGGAATTTTTTTTGAAGGCTAAATAAATTAATATTTTGTTTGACTTACAAAGTAAAATATTAAGATGAATTAAAGTAGATTGAATTATTTTTAAACTGAAAAAATAATTCTAGCTCTGATAGAACAGAAGTTATAGTCTTTTAAAGCATTTGCTTTTTATGGAACTTTATTATCGATAGAATTTTGAATTAAAATCTTATTTTGTATATATTGCATTAGCACTTTTGACTATTTTCTTTACCTCTTGTATTTGGGAAAGCAAATCGTCAGAAGTAAAGATTTAAAACTATCACAGAAAACTTATAAATTATTTATTGTTACCATATTTTCTCTATAAGAGCTAGAATTAACATTTTTTAATTTTAAAGACAATTTAATCTATACTTTAATTCATCTTATATTTATGTTGGATGTACAGAAGATAAAATATTATGCAAAATAAAAATATTTAACATTTTTTTCACTGAAGAATCTCTTTAAGGTGTCACAACTTCTGAACTATTTACGCTAGAAGATTTTTTTTTAATTGTACGGAAATGTTTTAACTTTTTTTCAGTCCTTAGATATTTTATTTAAAATGTACTAGAATCGTAGAATATAAAAAAAATGTCTTTCACGCATTTTTTAAAATTTAAAAGGAAGCAGAAAGTCAATCAATATTAATCACATAGGAACTTTTTTAACGCAAAAAAAAATGTTTTTAGCAGAGTAAATTTTATTTATTATTTGTTCCTTTCCCAAAAAATTGTACAAATTGATAAAAAAAGACACCAAATATGGAGTTATTTTAAAAGGGGACCAAGATTTTTTTCCAGAAAACTCGCAATTTCGATATTTTCATTGTTGTTGACTTTTCGAGATGCTTTTTGGTCATGAATTTACGCTGAGTTCAAGTGATAGGGAATAGTGTAGTTTCGTATGGTAATCCTAAGAATAAAATTACACTTTTGAAATCTTTTTAAATCCCGGGAAATTTAGAGAGTGAATATGGAAGATTACTTTTACGAATTCCAAGTGCGTGGGAAACATTGAGGAATCCTCTTTGCTCTAGGGCAACAAGAGAGTCTAGACATTCGCATTAATTCAGAAACGCTCGGAGACGTATGCCCTTTTTGCAGGTATTACCCGAATATTTTGCTAACTTTTACATTAATTGTTTCCATTTTCTGGGAATATTCAACAATTAAGCATTAAGAAAATATATGAAAAGTGAAGGAATGCTTTCTAAAAATTAAACTTTTGATATAAAATAAAGAACATTTTATGACATAGTCACAGCATATCCTCAAATTTAATTGTCTAATCGGTATATTAAACTATATTAAGGTTTAATTGTTCGTATTACTCACCACTCTTGATTTTAATTATATATTCACCATTGATATTTGTATAGTAACCAAGAAGATACACACCTGAAACAGAAAAATAATTTCTCATTAGTTTATATAATTTAAAAAAAGTAATAACATTTTTATGAGTGCAAATTTCACAAGTTGTAAAAATAAGAATCTGAATTAATATACGGATATTTTCTTGAATTGCGAACCCCATTTTCCTGAAAATGATGGATGAAAGAAAGAAAGAAAAAAGAGGAGTCCTCTCTCTCCCTTGCTCTTATTTTATGCGAAACCAAGTAGTTACTAGCTCCCATTTTCCTGAAAATAGGCCGCGAGAAGTGAGAAGCAAGTCGAGTGCCAAAGAGGAAAGAAAAAGCAGCTCTCATGTTCGCATAAATGTGAGAGTGTAAGAGCGTGTGATTGAGCGAGACGTGTAAGAAAGGGAGAGACGAGAGACAGTAGTGGCAACCCCTTTTTGGTCAGACGGCCATTCCGAATGGAAGGTGAGCTCGAAAGGGTTGCTGACAGCCTAAAAGGCCGTAACTCCACGCTTTCTCTGTGCATGCTTTTTTATTCGACCCTTTCATCTTTTTCTCTCTTGATGTCGTGAATTTACTGGCTGACCCTGCTCGGCCTCATTGCTCAAAAGAACTTTCGATAAATTGAGGCGAGAACGCTACACTTTTTTCCCCTTTTTATCTTCATTTTCTTTCTCTCATTACGGAAAATGGACCGCAGGAGAAATATGTCGCGATTTAGAGCCAGAGAAATCTGAGCGGTCGATGTTAAAAGAGGTCATCGCTCGAAAGGTGAATCCTCTTTTCCCTGGTGACGCACAGAAAATATTTCTGAAAAAGAGGTCATGGCATATGCATAGATAGTAGGTATATATATAATGTATACAGATGAGATTGTTGAAGTAAAACGTGTATTGGTATTTAAATAATGTGATGGATGACGAGCCAATGATGGAAAAACTTAATAGACGAGAAAATAGGGTACATGGAAATTCCATTGAAGAATTTCTTTCATGAAAATTACGAACGTGTCTAGATTGCGATTATGACATGCAATGAGAAGTAGTTCAACATTTTAAACATTTCAAAAATTAAGAATGATCTTATAAAAATAGAAGCAGATACGTAGAAAAATATGAAGAATAGCACATAATTATGTACAATTAACATTAATAAATTAGTTTATTAATTTGGATTTCAGATATGAACACAGATTATATGACTTAAATGCTTTTCCAATCTCTTATATTAAAATTGAACCATTACACTGGCGCGAGTGATTGCGTGCACCAAGGTAAGTTCAATTCTTAGACACAAAATTGCTCCATCATTATGTACGATGATGATCGCTAACGATGCTTTCGAAAATCGTCTTTCGCAGAAAATGTAATAGTCGTAAGCTTCAATTACTCGAAGCACTCTTTCATGCAACTTTAATGTAGCTCTAGCTCGTAAAAGAAATGTTTTCATGATTGAGAAAATGCTTTCCTTTAGAAGTATGAATGTCATTGATACATAGGTTTCAACTTATGTGAGCGAATATGTAAACCGCCGTGTGTAGATATATGTAAATGTAATGTTTGTGAGGATTATATCACCACCGGAAATTGGAGGCCACCGTCTGACCTTGCGTCGATCGCTTGGTCTCGTCACTTGCGCGCGTGAGGTTCAAACACTCGATCTACACATATTTTCCAACTACTCATTTAAAAAATTTGTCATGCATCTTGCATTCTTGACGTACAAAAATGCATTCTCAAATTTACAATCTTTATTCCGCAAAACCTACTTTTTTAGAATATAAATCCGACATATATGCGTTGATATCCGTGAACTGGGTATTTCCTTATGCGACGATCATTAATTACATCTAAAGCGGATCATGCTTTTTTATTTTTTCTGTTGTTTCATTACTTCTAATGCTTGTTATAATAGCAAAATGAACCTTATCTAAAAAGCCATGCCAGATGTGGAGACCATAAATGTTTTAAGGTAATAAAGTTGTGTCTGACAAATTGAGACCTTGGACGATATTTAACCCTGCAGTTCCATATAAAATATTCACAACCTTCTGAAGACTATAATTTATATTATATTATACTGATTTGCAGTGATGCTTTTGTTTTTACTTATTTTTTTTTTTTTGAGATTGCACCCAGAAAACAGTTTCTTTGAATCAAAGAAGCATTTCTTTGATATACGGTCAAAAAAAAATTTGTTTGAATTAAAAAAAAATATTTCTTTATATTAAAGAAAATTTCTTCGATTTAAAAAAACTTTTTTTAATTCAAACAAATTTTTTCTTTGACCGTATATCAAAGAAACTGTTTTCTGGGTGTGGGTTTTTATCAAATCCCTTTAAATTCCTGAAAATCCAATGAAATCTCCTCAAATCCCTTGAAATTCTCAAAAATTCCATTAAACCCGAGTAACTTTTGTAAAATGAAATCTCCTCAAATCTTTTGGAATTTCTCAAAATTCCATAAAATCACAATAAGTATTGTAAAATCCCTTAAAACTTTAAAATCCTATAAAATCTTCTGAAATTCTTTTACATTTCGTAAAATCCCTCGATATTTCTAAAAATTACTTAAAATCTCATTAAATCTCGTTAAATTCCTTAAAATTACCGAAAATCCAAAGAAATCTCGTCAAATCTATTGAAATTTCTTAAAATTTCAAAAAACCCTAATAACTTTCGTAAATTTCCTTTAAATCCTACGAAATCTCGTAAATTTCCATAATATTCTCTAACATCCAAATAATTTTTTGTAAAATTCCATGAAATCTCATTGAATCCATTGGAATTTTTTAGAATTTCACAAAACCTCAATAGGTTTCGTAAAATCCCTTTCACGTGAACTTCTTTAATATTTTCTAAATAAATTTCATAAAATTCCTTGAAATTCCTTAAATTTACTCAAAATTCTATTATATATTGTTAAATCCTTTAAGAATATTATTAAATGTCTTCAAATACTTAGAAATTTCATAAAGTTCCTTGAAATACTGTGAAATTCCCTAATAACTCTAAAATCTCAATAAATTTCGTAAAATTCATTTAAATTCCTCAACATTACTTAAAATCGCATGAAATTCCAATAAAGCGATTAAAATTCCTGAAAATTTTTCAGAATTTGATGTATCAAAATGTACTTGTCTTGATATTGGTAAAAGTTTTATTTGTAGAGCCTAAAATTGTTAAATTTCAAATTGAAATCATAATTTTCTCTTTTGTACTTAAATATTATCAATTGTCTATGCAATATTTCCCGCGCGGTGTAGCGCGCGTGTAATATCAATAGTACGTTAATAATTGTTGATTATAAATAAAATCAGATAATTTGTCTACAAGGAGCTGTCCACTAATCGATTTCTAAAAATTAAATCGCGTCCGATGAACGAATAGATTGGCATTGGTAATGCTTCTCCGATTGTGGCCAAGGGTCGTTCAACACGAACAAAACACTCTCGGCTGAGTGAGATCGACTATAGACCCCTTTAACAGACTCTATAGCTGTAATATGGGACATTCAAGCTGATAATTCCTTTCACTGACACCTTCTAGAAACACTTTGCATAGAAGCCTAAATAATTCTCTCAAAATTAATATGATCGAACGAAGATTAGTAATAATAAATAATTATAACATTGCATAATCTTATAACGTATCTTTGTAAAAAGACCTGCACTAACAAATCTTCTAATCTCCATATAATATAAATCAAATATCAAATCTGCGCACTATACACTAATTAACTTTACACTGATTCTTAAAATCACAAAGCGTAGTTATTCTGAGGTTTATAATATCCGATTCAAATAATATTCAGACATTATCATAATTAGTAAAAACAACTCTCGTTAAATACATGACCTTGATTCCATCATCAATGCGTAAATATGAGTTTGATGCTAATCACACTGCATGTTAAGTGTCCGCAATTATTATTTACTCATTTTTAAACCATCGTTAATGGCTAATTGAATCTTTGCGTATGTCCGCATTCCTGCAAAATTACAGCAGTACTCGCATATCACGTGGCATCGACGAACGCAAACCTCGTCAAGATTTCAATGCTACTACGTACAGTATAAATAAATGAAATGTGGAAACTAGGCTTATCCATAGAATCGATAGATGAATAATATACATAATACCGCAACATATCTATCCTGTCAGCGCCCATATAAAGATCGTGCTTTCCAACTTCTTCAATGATGACCTACTACTGATACTTTCATCTAAATTAAATTAAATTTCAAGCACACTTTTGAGAAGCATATACATAATATTCAAAAATATAAGCGGCTGAAAGTAAAAAGTGGATAATAATATTTCGTTTGTAAAAGTGGGATAAAAACGGAAAAAAGAAAACCAAACAGCGGTCGTGTTGTCTTTCCGTTTTTACTCCGAGAATTGAACGGCTGAAAGTAAAAAAACGGATAAAAATACTTCGTTCGAAAAAGTGGGATAAAAAATTCTTCAGAGTAAAAATGAGATAAAATGAATTCTCAGAGCAAAAACGGAACAGGGAGAACCAATCAGCGCTCGTTTTGGCGTACCGTTTTTGCTCTGAGAATTCATTTTATTCCATTTTTACTTTGAAAAATTTGTATCCCACTTTTACAAACGAAATATTTTTATCCACTTTTTGCTTTCAGCCACTCAATTCATTTTCTCTTATTTTTATATCTAAAGCTAATTTTTGAAATGCTTCAAAGAATCTATTTACAGCATCATTGCATAAGATCAAGAATAAACGTAACTTGCGAACGTAGTCGCGAGAAATAAAATCGAAATTGGCCCATTCAAAGCATGACAATTCCTCCTTTCGCGTCAGGATAAGCCAAAGGCATCGAAAGGACATTGGCCAAACCCCTGTAGCCACGTCCCTCATATTACTCATGCTGCAATTCTCTCGTGTGGAAAATGAACGTCACAGGGGTCTTCCGGGGGTTGGAAATGCGGGAGGGATTGTAATACAGATCCAAAAATAGAGCAGCAGTTATCGGAGTTGCGCGCCTTTGATATTTCAAGCTTTATGTCTGCATCTGGGCGTTGCCCCGATAAGCCGGGAGGATCGGAGGGTAGCTGTGGATTGCAGGGAGGAAAGCAGGAGTGGATGAAGAGGATAGTTGGAGGTGGGGTGTGGCAGCCGGATTTGTTTTAATCAAAACCCCTCCGACTGGCTGTGCGATGTCTAAAAGGGGTGAGTAACCCAGGGAATTCTCCGAGAACACGAAGGGCGACGACTTATAGGGGTGTCCTCGAGGAAGGATAATACTGTCACGTGAATACAGGGTCGAAGGACCTTGCGCAGGGTTGGCGAGCTTAAAGTGAAACATCCCCTTTAAGAGGGTGCCTCCATACTCGAAATACCTCGGAGCTTTCCCTTCAGAGAGAATTCCACGCCATAGAAATTCCTCAGACATCGAACTTTCAAGGAGTAAGAGAGAATCAAACGGAGATACAATTTCTTGGGAATGTAGGTCATCATTTTCAAGACATTGACAAGAAGTTAAATTCCACTAATTCAAGGGGATAGACCAGTCGCGTGTACGGATCTAGTTTCAGGAGAAGTAAAAGTCCTTTCTAGACTAGAAAATTGTTGCTGAAAATAATATTCCTTTCTGACTGTAAGTCAAGGTAGGAAATACTATAATATAGTATAATACATATTATGTATAATAATTGTGCTCTCTAAACTTGAATCAATGAAAAATCAGTGAAATTTCACTGATTCCCAGTCAAATTTCACTGATTCTCAGTGACTCTTTTCTCACGATTTTAATCAGTGAAAAATCTACTGAAAATCAGTGAAAAGTCACTGAAATTTCCAGTAGTTTAGTGACGATTACTGAAAATTTCAGTGACTTTTCACTGATGCTCAGTGAATTTTCACTGATTAAAATCGTGATAAAAGAGTCACTGAGAATCAGTGAACTTCCACTGATTCAATTTTAGAGAGTGCTATTTTTCATATTTACTCTTGAGTATTATTATTAATAGTCTGTTAATGGTATTTATTACTTCAATAATTATTATACATTTTAGTCGTTATTCATTATTTGAATTAAATATTTCATTTGAAGAAGAGATGATCGATGCTGTAGAACCTAATCCTATATTTTGCCTGGTTGTAAGTACACGGCTAATTACGCACTTTCAAGCCTCACTGAGGCCCAATCGCAGTGAATAATTACACACTCTCGAATCATGTGGAGGAAAACAAATTATATTCTGGTTGACTGTAGTGGCAAAACATTACGTTAACTTTTTTCTTTTTGTTTAATATATTTTCTGATCAAATAAGAAAAAATTTAATGTTTTCGATATTAAAAAGTGTAATATTCTTTGGAATCAAAAGGGTGGACTTGTTTTCATAATAGTAATTTATATATACATCTATCAAGAGAGTGAGGGAGGGAGAGACTGAGGACTAAGAACGAAGAGCTAGATACGACTTAGTAATAATATTTTCACAATATCTCTCTTAGATTGGATGTTATTTCATTATATTTTATTACCTTCTTACTTATTACTTTGGCTGCTGCGGCTCTGCATATATGTATAGCGTTGAGCACTATTTTATTATCTCTGGCCTTCACCGAGGGAATTATTGTAACTGCTGGTATCCCTTCTTTCCTCGCCCCTAATATTCGTACGTTCTTAAACTTATAATACCTCTCTATAATTTCGCGTCGATTAAAAATAACGCCAACTTTACATTCGTAATTATACTTGAATTTATTCTTCTTCTCATCTCAAATATCTTACAAGAATTCCCAAAAAAAAAAAAAAAAAAAAAAAACGTAAACGTAAAGCCTTTGTGAGAACTCGAAGAACATATTTTATTTGAGTAAAATTGTAGATATAACTTTTCTTAATATTAAGATGTGCCCTGAATTTTAAAATAATGAGAAAAGAAGTATGAATTAAAATAAAATTGTATAAGAGATAGTCGAGTGTCGCAAAAAATTAATTCACTTCGGGCGAATTTCCAGTACGATTTGAATTACAGTTTAAGCATACCCCGACCTAAATTATAATTGAGAATAATTCAAATTCTTTTTTCATTAACATTTTATTTCCCATCTCAAAGGACCGGCAAGTCTCTTTGATCGCAACGTACACTTTTCTTTCTCCATCTTTAATTCGTCGATTACTCTTCCGTCATTTCCAGCTCTTTACATATAGGCGGACGCTGAATCCGCTCATCGATTGATTCTTTCTAAATAGGAAGTTCCGAAAGAGTGTCTCATTTTGTCTACGGTATTAGCCAATGTACTTTTAAATATCCCAGCAGAAGCTAAGCATCACCCTTAATTTAAAAAATCTCGTGTATGCCACGGGAGAGGGAATTCTTAAGACTTACTTGGTGCATAATATACTAATAATAGTTATTCGAAAAATCTGTTATTATAAACCTATTCTACAATATTGTCTTCCTTTCTTTTGCAGAGATCGTTGGTAGATATTTTGTAGAGGAATCTACAAACTGTGGCCGATGTTTACATTTCAGGAAGCGAGCGGTCGGCGGAGGGCAAAGAAAACTAACATACATGTGAGCATATTTTGTATATATATATATATATATATATTTCTTTTGCCACTAATCCAATCCCCGACTCTTGTTTTTGTTGCGCACACGTTCTTAACGAGAGTAAATAAATCTAATCTTTCCTTATCTGATTCTTCAACGAAATTCATGAGAGAATACATTAGGAATCAGAGTTCATTCAATGTTATTCGTTTATTGCGAAAAGTGGAGCGTTTAGGCATTTTTCGTAAGAACATACACAAAACACATCCTCACTTTCTACTTTATATGGAATTTTTTTATTTTGAATGTAAGTCCCTTTATTCTTTCAGTTTTTCGTTGTTTGAAATTCTAAGAATTGCTTTTAGTGACTGAAAAGCCGGACACGGAACGACGGCGTTGTATATTAATATAAACCTAGCGTGACTAATACAATAATTTATCCAGCCGTGAGCATTTAAATAGTTATGACCTACTCGTCGACCAAGAGACGAAACGATTTCGTCACGCGTTAAATTACGCGAATTAAATTCGCTGCACCGCTTTCGTCTACCCACGATGCTGATCTCTTTAATGACGATTTTTTTATGTTTTGTAAGTTCCATACTTGTAGCATTTTCTCTCTGTTTAGTCTAATGTTTACTTATTTTTCTTTAAAACTGACGTTGCCAATAGTTTATGTGTAACCACACTGAAAAAACGAGTTGGTTGGGCCAACTACTTTGGTTTGTAATATATGCCGCTGCTACTTTATTGGTTGAGACAACCACTTTTTTTGTTGGCGGTGCTATTCGGTTTGTTGAGGTAACAATGTGAGTAGCAGCGTTAACAAGAAAAATGGTTGTCCCAACCAATAAAATAGCAGCGGCATATATTACAAACTAAAGTAGTTGGCCCAACCAACTCGTTTTTTCAGTGCACGTCTTAGGATTCCATTTTCTGATCGATCCTAGATTTATTCCTGGCAAATTTGCAATGCTGATGATGGAATTTTTTGCGAAAACAGCCAGGTTTCAACAGGTACTATTTTTGTTTTACATAGTGAAATTCTAATGACCAGTGTCAGAATCGTGATGTTTAGAATTGTGCTATCTGAGGAGAAGAGGATGTTATTTTTAGGAATTATTTTAACCTATGAAAAGGAGGTTTTAAATAATGCGAGAAGAGTCACGCTTTTTTCCGATGTCGACCAATGTGCATAAATACTAGTAACGACGTTATTCCAGCCGGCTCTTCAATTTTTGTGAGGTAAATTATACGTGAAGTGGAGGAGCCACTTTGGATATGAAGAGCAGCAAGGAGAGGCAGAATGTCGGTGGAGGAATATAGGAAGGGGGAGAGATTGGCATTGGTAGGAATGGTAGGAACGGAGGAAATAGAGGGATGAGTGGAGGGTTGTTTCAAGAAGAGGTGGTAGAGGGTAGAGGGTAGAGGTAGGTGTATATTGGACAACTAATTACCTAATCGCTCATTATCTAATAAACGTTCATCTAGTATGAAGTATGAGACTGCCCATATTGCGAGTGAGATCATATATCCGAGAATTGTCTGGGAATTGATGAAAATTCGGGGAAATTCGGGAATTGTCCTTGATTTCATTTTTGATGCGGGAAGTGGATTTCCGGTATGGAAAAACTTTTCCGAATAATCAATCAAAATATTTTTATTTGACACTTGCAATGATTGTATCGTAAGAGGGGTCTTATATTTATAATCGGGAAAAATACGGGAATTATCCGGGAATTTCATGGGAAAAATTTAGTAGACACCCTGATATTGTTGCATTGAGGAGGGATCAAAAATAAATGACTAGGTATAAATAACCCTATTTTTCTGCTCACTTTTAAAGGAATTATAATATTTGAAAATGTTTTATTAAAATTCATTATTTTTTAAACTGGAGCATAAACAAATGAAAAACAAAGATGGTGAATGTAATTTTGAGTTAAGTTTTCTTTAAATAGAGTTTTCATCTCAGAGGGTAAAGTTTGCAGTGAGAACACAAATCTATGGATAAATGGTTTCGAGCATTCGCTGGTATTCTTGATTGGACGGACCTGATCTAAACCTAACCAGAGAATTGGATAGTGTTATCTCTCGGTTATGTTAGCCAGTAAACTGAGGAGTTGCAATAGTTGGAAGTTGGAACACACCAGAGGGAAGAGGGAACTGGAACAGGTGCAGCAAGTGACTAGAAGTGTACAGGTTCAGGCTATCCTGCGCGATTCTCGTCCTGCGCAGAAATTAATCCTCTTAAGTGTTGGCCGCCGCGACTAAATATCAATTATATTGAGCCCTCCAGGTCCTCGAAATCCGCTAGGGTCAACCGCGTCGATCGATCATGTAACCCTCTTCGCACGCCTATTTTCACTCCCAAATTCACACTAAAGCTCACACACTGGAAATCATTTTAAATAATCCAAAATAATGATAAATTAACAATTTGAATTTCTTAAATCAAGTCAAGAAAGCATTTGAATTCAATTAGAATATTGGATTCAACGTTTAGAATATTTTTTTTTTAATGAATCAGAAAATGGTATAGGCGATATAAACGGTTCTCGAAAAGCATTTTCTGGAAGCGCATTACACAAGCGGGGGATGACAGACTCTTGAATAATTGAATGACCAACATCGGGACATTCTTGCGATTACCGTTAACCCTTTCAAGCTCACTGATCCAGGGAGAAATAATCAATAATTCAACTTCTATTCGAGCATTTTCCCTCTTTTCGATTGCATGGTACTTCCAGAATCGACGAATTGTTCCTCCTCCTACGTAACTTTAATGTTAGCGAGTTGCGGCTCTCTCACGTGCACTAACTTATAACTTTCTTCTAATATTCGATTCTACCCTTCTAATAATCGAACCAATATAAAAAGAATAGTATATCATTTAGAAACTTGATACTAAGTTGAATATTGGCGAATAATTTAATTATATCAAGTGTTGTTTTTTTAGAGCTAAATAATTCCTCTCGGCAAAACTTGATACTCTGAAAAATGTGACTTAAACTCTTAGTCAAACATCTCTAAATCTTTAAATTTAGCATGTCAAGATAAAACTGAAATTCTGCTATATTTAGGAGTCTCTAATCACTCTCTAAACATAAGTCCGTTGGTTGAGGTAACCATCACGCGTAGTTGGTGTCTAGTTGTCGTCTGTTGAACTTCTTTCTCTCTATCCCCTTAACAGCTTTTGCTCTTCCCATTATATATAAAAAATTGGAATTAAAGGTGTTTTCATAATTCCCAACTCTGCAGAAAGCAAAAAGTGACTTGTGAATCACGAAAATCTGGAAAATGAATTTTCGGTTTCATTTTCGTTTCTCAATATTTTCAAACTCTGGAAAAAATATAGAAATGAAACCCATCTGACGAGCAATGGCAATGAATCTCATTCGTGCTCCCTGCTCAGAGGCTAACGAGATCTAAAAGGACAGCTCAGCTATGGAGTGGTCTCTTGAATTATTCAGGTGCAATTAACACGTCAATAGGTCCGTTGCATCTGACCGCTGGATTTTTTCCACCGGATACGTCTTCTAACCTTGCAAGGTTGCACTCTCTTCAATGATCCCTCATGCTTCATCATCCCAATGATGAAACAGCTCCTCATTCACATCTACCTTCTTCCCTTGCATTATTCGCTTTTTCGTTACCCATGATCCTCCAATGATCCCTTCTTTGAATTATCTTTCACTGTTACTCTAACTTTTAGCAATCAGACAATCAATGAACAATACTGCTTTTACATTTGTAATTTTTTCTATCTTTGCATAAAGATCTGTGCTTCAAGAGTTGTGCTTAAATAAATTGTACTTATGGTGAAGCATAGATGTTAGCTAGTGAGTTGCAGTGTTCGGTGCTATCGACAAGTTTGTCCGTGTGTACTACAGGTTGTACACGAGTGTGTACCAACTGTGCAGTTGTGCACTGAGGAACCACGATATATAGCCAGTTCGGTCTCCACAAGTCGGTATTGTCGACGGTTGCAAATCAAATATCCGATATCATTGTTCTCTGCCCCCTATCTTTCCCCCTCGTGCCCTTCTCATTGATACAAACACCCAACGGTAACTTCATGTAATAGCTATTGCTAGGTTACATATTCAACCTACGCACAATATCTACGAGACTGGTACGAGGTATAATGATTTGCACGGAGAGAAAGATATGGTTGGGCCAACCATGAAAATGGAAAAATATAGGGCAACTATATCTATGGTTGCTGCCAACAGTCAGTTGCTAGCCAAAGTTTGGTCAGCGCAACCATTCAATTGCTTAGCTTAATCATTTTTTTGGCTGCAGCAACCATAAATGTGGTTGCCCCATATTTTTCCATTTTCATGGTTGGCTCAACCATATCTTTTCTCTCCGTGTGGATAATAAAAAAGGGTTTAGATGCGAAACCTAATTATGATTTATAACAATTTTTGAACCAAGTGAAATAATTTCAAAGTAATCTAATGCATTTCAAAATTATCAATAAACTATTTTTGCTAACTTTGGTACGACAGGATACTCTGATTTGACAATTTGATTTGATTGGTGCACATCGACGCTTCTATTTGCTCTGATTAGCAGCCCCTCGATTTCATTTGATTTATCGGGTTGAATGTGCACTCCCTATTTCAAATTGATTTAGTTTCACACTGAGAAAATTAGGTACTGGTATTGTCACTCTTAGGTTATAATAAATAGATACGTTTCTGCTATTTTATTGTATCACATACAAGTACACGTGTTATTGCCTTGGCTGCAAAAATCAAGTTTTATTTAACGGTTAACATCCATTTTCCCTCGGTAGAACTCCTCGTACAAAAATGGCGTTATTTAGCCTTATTTAAAATTATTCTTGATTTGTTAAGAGTTGGGTTTAGCATATGATGTTCGCAAATGTTGAAAAATTAGCCCTGCTTCTTCCCATCCGCGATCAGAGACGTGTCGTGTTCCCTCGTCGAGGCTTGCTACAGAGGCTACAGAGGTACAGACTTGCTCATATTGTCAAGAACAATGAGCAAAGAGAAATATTGATGAACCAGCCGCGGCGGGGGCTAAGCGTCGTGTGCGCGTACGTGTGTGCGCGTGCAATGGAGAGAGACATGAATACCGAGAAACAGAGAGCGAAAGGGTTATACGCTTAATGTTTCTGTATCGCGAAATTTCGGCCCTGAATCATTAACCACCCTCCCGTCTACTAGTACCCCAGAATCTACCCCCGAAACCCGTGAATACTCGATTTGTATCAACCAGAGTGTATACTCGTGTTTAACTCCAGAACTTTTCTCCGACATTCTCCTATTCAACTTTTTCTTCCTTTAATTGTAACCACAAAAGTATCATCAAATTTTAAGAATCATATTAATTGGATCCTAATCAATGTATTTCTTTCTCAGACTTCTTCTCGAAGGTTGCATTCTTTTCTGGGTGATCCGGCAATTTTATATTCCTCCAGTCTCTCGTATCCCATAACATATGTAACAATCTTTCATCTAATTGATTCTGACGTTTAAATGTCTTAATTAGTGACTATTTCAATCAAAGTAAATTCAACGATTCCTCATTTATCCGACTAATTTCCCGACTTATCCATAAAGCAGGACTCTTCAGAATCTTCGCCTGGTAATTGAACAAGTACAGCTATATTTAAGGTTATAATTATTTATAGCGACTTGCCGACTATGAAAATCTGAGCTTCAGTATTTCTTGCTCGATCCTTGAATACCTTAGCACTAATTTTATGCTCGTCCATTTGATTATGTCTCCCCTTAGCTAAAAGAATATACTTTGCAGCAGACGCTTCTTATTATTCATGTCGAATAAGTTATCGTTTCCGATAGTTTTTTCCAGTGGAGAAAACTAGACAGGGCCCCAGCAAGATCGTAACGCTTTTGTCAGTGTGAGCCCTAGTAGACTTTCTATTAGATTTTCTAGTGGAGATTGCCCTTTCTCAGCCCTACTGAAGAAAGGGCCCTGCTGTGGCTTTAGCTACACTGAAAGAAATAGTTGGTTATGACATCCAAAAGTTGTACTTTGCGGCGCCATCCAATTTTTATTCGCTGGTACAACCAATTCTTGGATCAAAGAACCAATTTCTGGATGACGTAACCAACCCTTGGCTCTATTATCCAACTCTTAACTTAGATGCCGTAGATTATGTTAGCCAAGTGTTAGTTACGTCATCTGGAATTGGTTCTGTCATCCAAGAGTTGTTTGTACCAGTCAATAAAATTGGATAGCGCCCCAGAGTCCAACTGTTGTTTGTCATTACCAACTATTTCTTTCAGTGTAGGTTCCCGATAGATTTACAAATAATAAATGTCTTAAAAACATTTATTAATTAAGAAAATGGTCTGTTCGCAGATATATTATGGATATGCTTATAACTAATCGATATTTGTGATTTTTGATGCTTATATAACAAATAAAATTTCGCACGCAGCGTTAGGAGGAATCGAACGAGCAAACTAAGACACTATATGAAGTTTTTAATATTTTTAATGTTCACCTTTACAGAAAGTAAAACCGGAATATTGATTGATCCAATAGAATATTTTATTGGCAAAACAAACACTTTTTGCGACAAATAAAAACCTGCTCAACAGAAGTATTTGGTTGTCCAAACAAATTTACCGATTTTAGTTTTTCCGTTGGCTACTTAGGGCGATAGTTGAAAAAATATTCTAAAGTTAGGATTTTTGACATTTGACATGAATAATTAAAATCTGTCTTAAAATTAATCACATCTAATTCTCTGACTTCTTCTATTATTCAAATACATACAAGTTGTTTGTAATTTCAAAAGAAAATCTCATGCACGGAAACATGTCTCTCTGCGATTTTATATTCTAGTCGACTGCCAGCACGCTTGCGCGGTTTATTCGTTTTTTCATGTCGTATTTTTTCATAACTGACCTCCCCGCTGGTATCTCGGTCGCAAAAGTACTGTCCAATTCGCATTTTAGGTCTTCCGATCGAGCATCGGAGCTCCCATCGAATTCCGTGGGCGACCTTTCAAGGTTGCTGCTCCTTAGGCTTGTGCGTTATACATAGAAGCGAAAGTGCACGTCGCGCAAGAGGATAAAGGATGTTGGCGAGATTTTCAATGTCGGAAGTCGAACCTCCCAGGGTGACCAGTCTAAATCATTCCTTTCACGAGGGCGAGGGGTGTTAGTATACTGTTTGCAGTTAAACACTATTACGCAGTAAAATTTATGGTCCTCCTCGTCCTCCCTCGTCATACCCTTACCAACCACTCGCAACAGCGGGGAAAAAAGTATCAACAAACGCGTGATATGAGAAATACGCACGTTATATTACGTACTGGCTTTTACGAACCTTTACGCTCCCGGTTGTACCCTTATAGTCGTCATCCTAGGAAAACGATCACACTCTATCGAATATTTCTAGTGAAATATTTTTGGTCAAGAATTCGGAAAAAACAGGAATCATTCAAAATTGGTTTTCAAAGAGGTATATTATTATATTAATAATAATAATCTTCATATTCATTTACTTTGTCTACACTTAAGCTCCTCCGTCAGATCTCTCAGATCGTGAATGAAATTGACCCCCCCGCACTTTACCATTTTGTTGAAAAAAAAACTGTTTTGCTGAAAACAATTTTCTGAAAAATTGGTCCTTGGAATGTACTTTCATTAAGAAAAAACTAGCTGTGAAGTTGTAACAACTTATGTGCTCATTCAATGAGCACTTTGCTTCCTGGAAGCAAATATGATTTGCTTCATGAGACATTGCATTTTCCGCAGCTTTCCACATTATTTAATACAATTAAATAAAAAAATTATGTTTTTTTATAGGACACTGCAGTTTCAGAAACTTTTCCCCTTATTTAACATGATGTTTGCTCTCTAGAAACAGATATTTGATAGGACAAATTTGTGTTCCAGTGAAAAATTATGTTTTTGTTCACACATTGCATTTTCATTAGATTTCCGTGTTACTTAATATAATTAAATAGGTAATGATTTTTTTAGTGAAACATTGCATTCCCAGAAACTTTTTCCCTTATTTAATAGGTTTGCTCTCTAGGAAAACATATTTGATAGGAGAAATTATTTGGATTTCAGTGAAAAATTATACCATAGGGCAGACAGTACATTTTAATCAACTTTTACCGTTATTTAATGTCATATTTGTCCTATAGACATTGGGTTCAAGTTAAAAATGATTTTCTTGATGATATATTGTATATTTAACAATTTCCTGTCTTATTTAATGTAATTAAGTAGAAAATGTTGTTATTGGTAGGACACTGAATTTTCATAAACTATTTCCCTTGTTTAATATGAGGTTTGTTCTCTAAGTGGAAAATGAAGTATTTGTTCAAACATTGCATTTTCAACAGTGTTCGGCCTTATTTAATGTGATTAAGTAGATAATTATGTTTTTGATAGTAAACAAAATTTTCAGATGTACATGCGTCCTGTTGTTATATTGTATTATTTTCACCACCGGTTAATTAAGAGAGTATTTTCCGATAACGCATGTCTAGGACGTAGACAAGTTCTTTAGAAAGCAGGTCCATAACCTCGTTGACAGGTCTCGCGGAAAGAATGTGGTAGAAATAATGCAGTTTTTGTATATGACGAACAGCGCCCTCCGCATTTATACAGCATAGTCCATAAAAAGCGAGCAATATTCTTTCATCAGAGCCCCTCCGGGTGTCGTTACACTAAGGTGGGTACCAATGACTCGTTCTTCATTCGCCATCGCCACTGCCATTGACGGCGATATTAGAAGTGTAAACGCATAACGACGCATTTACACTTCTAATATCGTGTTCAGAGCAGGAAAATAAAAAATTTCACGCGTTCGTTTGCGACTCTACACGCATGTACCATTCATGTTGATAAAGCAGAGCCTTGTTCTTTACGACACTATCTTCACCTTCTTTAAAGTGTTACATGGCTGATGTTGACACGTTATCTCATGCAATTATTTATTTCCTTCTCGAGAGTAGGACGACAATAATTAAAATAATTATATTTTTAACTTTTATGAAAACGAGATTCACTTGGGAAAAAAACAAAAGTTGAGATCAGGCTCCTTATAGAACTTAAATCTTTCCGTGCAAAAATTTCCAAACCTGGCTTAGATTGGTGATGATCCTCGGTCTAAAATCGCCCGATTTGAGTTCGACCGGGGACCCAGTTCCTCAATCTGGGTCCAACCGGGGCCACAGCAAAATTTCTACACTCATTATTTGTATTCTAGTTGAAAATTGAAAATTTCTCCAGAAATCTATTTTTAGTTTTATTTTCAAATCTATCAGGATATAAAGTTATGGCATTTTGAAACACCCTATAGAGTCACTTTATAGCTGAATTTCACTTTGACAACCGGTTAGGGGAGTCCTGGTGACTCGGAGGAACGGCTGGACTCCATCTCTTTGTACCTTAAATTTCATTACGACGGCCATCTTCGTTTTCCGTAACTTGATTACTGAGAAACATGCCTGCCTAAATATCGCAGGTTGTGTCCATGTATATACCTATAAAGACAATGTTCTAATCGATATAGTCAGATACTAATTTCATTTCTCCTTCAGCATCAGTCACTGCACTGATGATGACCTCTTTGTACACTTAAAAATTATTTAGACAGCTGTAGCAGGATTGACTTTCTCCGGTTTACAGAATACACAAAAGATAATGTTTGGCGGAAATAAGTTGGTTCTAAATAAACCGATTTCCGATCGGGCCCCGGTCGGGCGCGGCGTTTCATCACCGATCGGGGCCCTAATATGGCGATTTCTACCCGGGGTGATCCGATTTGTTATTTTTCTTGAAATGTGAGCGAGTGCATGTTTGCAACTGAAAAAACGCTTTATTTCATGTAATTCTGCTTTTATATAATAAAATTATATTATTTAACAGTATTTTATTAATGATTTATACATTTTTATAAATCTTCTGATTTTTGTTCAAGTCTCCTGATAAAAAGCTCCTGACTTTTTGTCTCGACCGTTGGCAACGCTGAAATAATTTATTGCGATCATTACTTCGCCAAATATATCATTTCAAAAGATAAGTTTAATTTTGTGTGCACAAAAAATGTTTTCGGAGCTAATTGACTTTTATGACACGAGTTTATCAGTATCAAAGGATTGAGCATTCAAGTATCACTGCCCATAGACAACATGGAGGAAAAAGATCTGCCAAATTGATAAAAGTATCCATTTCAAAACAATTTTTTGTTATCACTTTCCATGTTGTATTATTACTTCAAAGAGTAGAAAATTTACGAGATTGTATCACAAGATTAAGTTTTTATTATCAAAATAAGGCCTTAGCTTTTGAAATCGTATAAAATATTTCCAAAGTATCTCTTTCACTTTGTTTTCCCATCCGACTGCATCTCTAAATTATCCAAAAAGAAGATCGAGAAAAGCGAAGAAAAACAAGAGTTCAATTCGCTAGCAACAGTTGTCTGATTTGAAAAAGTGCGCCAGAAAAGGGTTCCTGCTATTCGAACTACCTATTCCCCGAAATCAAGAGCAGACTCTTAATCCTCAAGAGGTCGTAAAGTCACCGCGACGATTCCGCAGATCCCCCGCTTATTGTCTCAAACTGCAAGAAGCGGCCGATCTGAGTCTGAAAGATCCGATTTCTATTCTCATCTGCTCCGTGAAGTTGAAGAGGCGGTAGGAGGCGGTCTTTTGGGGGCGGGGCCTCGCTCATGTAGCTATGGGGGGGTTGAGGATCGTTGGGACGGTGGGGCACGGCGTGTAGCTTTCCGTGGGTGAGAGGGGCGCCTCAACGTGTGTAGGGGGGAAGGGGGTCATGAGTCGCTGGTTTGGGTGCGCGATAGGGGTGAAGGGGGTAGCGACGTCGGCGGCGGTGGCGATGGCAAAAGGGTTAGTGGGGTGAGGTAGTTGCCACTCGAGAGGGTGAGTGGGGGGATCACTCGTGCACGATCGCCGCCACCCGCGCCGACACCGAACGATATCGCCCCACGGATACGTGGATACGTGCTGGATAACCGACTGCGCGCAGGGTCTCAGTCGCGACGCGCTCGTCACGCGGTGCACATCGTACTCGTACATAGCTCTGCGTCTCTTTGATTTAATCACGGAAAACGTACGGAAATACTTCGGGTGACGTTTCTCAGCGTCTGATCGTGACCAACGTCCGGTGCAATAGGTGGTGGTACATCTTCGATATCGCAGTTTCGTGTAGGGAGTGCTACCTGGCCTTCCAAGGACCAGATTCTTAACAAACTAGGATAGAGTGCTAGGATAGGTGGTGATACAGTGGGGTGAAACAAAAAAAAAACAAATACACAACTCTAGAAAGCAATAGGTGAAAACAGTAGAAATAAGAGAAGAAGAGAAAAAGAGTAGTTGTAGAAAGTAGTGTGTTTGAATGGTGGCAAGAGTTTTCCACGTGTCAACCATGAGGGGATTCTAAGTTGTGAAGATGTCTCTCTAGTTTGTGTCAAGGACGGACTGTGGTCGGTTTTGAAGCATGGCACTCGCGTCTGCCGGTTTGACATTATAAATTATCTTGTGACAAAAAAATTTATTCGATCTTGTTACGTCCTTGCGTGTTCCAGATGACTGAACCTCGCGAGTGACCCGCAGTGGACTTGGAGATTTCATCCCACGTGTGGAAGCCACACTTGGAGAGGTTGGAAGGCAAATTCGGTGGATTTAGTCTCTTGGAGAGACTGGGAGAGTGAAATTGGCACATAAATATCACAAAAGAGATTTGAAAATGACACAACAGAGTGGTGCTGGGTCTCCCCAACAGTTCTGTCTAAGGTGGAACAACTACCAGACAAATTTGACGAATGTCTTTGATCAGCTGCTGCAGAGCGAGAGTTTTGTGGACGTCACCCTCGCTTGCGATGGACACTCAGTTAAGGCACATAAAATGGTTCTTTCGGCTTGCAGTCCTTACTTTCAGGCCCTCTTTTTTGACAATCCTTGTCAGCATCCCATTGTCATCATGAAGGACATCAAGTGGCCAGAGCTGAAGGCAGCAGTTGAGTTTATGTATAAGGGGGAAATTAATGTTTCTCAAGAACAAATTGGACCTTTGCTGAAGGTCGCTGAGAGCCTCAAGATTCGAGGTCTCGCTGATGTCAACAATGAGCAGGAACTTACCTCGAGACCCTCTTTGGAAGATGCTGCTCTCGGAATGTTGCATCGGAAGAAACGCCGTAGAGGGTCTGGAGAGAGATCACCTTCCGGAAGCAGTCCGGATCAAAATAACTCGGAGGAGCACGACCCCGGAAGCATAGTCTCCGCCGAGGTTCATGGCCTCGGTTCCTCCTCCACTCCACGATCTCTCGGATCGCCCAATGTTCCCACCATCTCAGTCACACCTCAGATTAATCTACAAGAGCTTCCGGTTTCTCTGTCTTTGCCGCCTCCACCCCCGCCACCACCGACCAACCACAGCTCACACTCAGTCGTCGGTCACCACGTGCTCGGTCACGTGACTTCCGGTCCGCACGTGTCCGTCAATCATCTCGGATCTCACAGCGCTCAGCAGCTTTCGATTCAGCAAGCTCAGCAAGCGCAACAGCAGGCGCAACAACAAGCGCAACAACAACAACAACAACAGCAGCAACAACAACAACAACAACACCAGCAGGGCGTCGGTAATCAGACGGTTACCGGGGACGACCTCGAGATCAAACCCGGCATCGCGGAGATGATTCGTGAGGAGGAAAGGGTAAGTCTTCAACGATTAGTTAGTTATAGCGGTTAACCAGGGAACGTCACGTGCTGTTCTAGAGTTGTTGTCAACTCGCGGTTTCTTCTTGCGGTTTCTTTAACTTTAATTCAGTAATGCCCGTGACTCGTCTCTTGTTATTTTCTGCAAAGTTATACTTTCTTAAGAGCTCTTTAGTATTGTTCTCGAGTAATTTTTTTATATTATCAACTTAGTTATTTTTTAAAAGAGCATAACGTGAACTAGTGACCAAGGCTCCTTCAGCTTGTTCTCAAAAGTGCAACTTTTAATTAAACTTGGCAGTTAGTTTTTAAGAATTAATCAAGCTATAAACAGCGAAGCAAAAGCTTTTTTTAACTCAAATGATAGTAAAGAGTTGTCAATGTGCCCGAAAATGGAACAGCGTAAAATTGACAAAAAAAACATTTTTTGCTAACTTGATCATACCGGTATTTGGCTAATCACTAAAATTAAAATATTAAGAAGCTTTAGCGATGAATGGATTATATTAGAAAACGCAGGTTGCAGAAAATATTGGGAAATGACAAGATTACCTCAGCAAGGAAAGGAATCATGAATTGCATGAAACCAGTGGCTAAAAACAAGATTATAGATTGTTAAATTCATCTCCCCAGGGTGAAATTAAATTCTCTATTAATAGGTAGATGGTTCGGCTCGATTGTTTTTTCTCTACCTTGGGTTTTCTTCTCTGTTGCGCTTGTAGTTCGAGAAATAAATACCAAGAAATTTCAGTAACTTGATCAAAAATAATCTCCCGAAAGTAATTTTTGAGTTGTAGGAGGTACATTTTCCTATCAAAAGAATGGTGAGCAGTATAATAAAAAGTATAAAATAAGTCTTAAATTAATTTAGATTGATTTTCACGATTCTCTCTAATCTTCTTTTCTAATCAGTCTGATCTCAAATATCTTCCTGATGATAGCAACAGAGTTGGAATACCTGAATCAATTTCATCACTTTCAATTTATTACTAGCTTAATATATTAAGATTAAATCTACCTATGCGTCACTTACTTATTTCTATCACAAAAACGTAAATACTCGACTCTTATCTGACCTCTGATCAAAAAATATTATTTGCTTGATTCCTCGTGATGTCGATTTTTCCGGGCGCCAAAGAACAAATATTACTGATTCCTTTTGCAACTTTAGAAATTCTACAGATAGTCACGCAAGTTTGGAAATATCAGATAACGTCGGTAAATATTTATTATCTTTTATTACGTGACACAGATTGAGGGAAAAATTTCCAATTATATATAAAATTAATTTAGGCAATAGTCTGTTTATTGTTTACTGTATATTTTAACATTTTTTTTGTCGACTTTAAATGTGGCAACGCTCTATTACAGACTGCAAATGGTTCACAAGAGACAGGATTAAAATAATAGTCTCTTTCATATGACATTTGGAAAGACATTCTATCATTTTGAAATTTTTACTGTTATTTATTCCGCTACAAGTTTTTATTAACTTCTATAATCAAGAATTTAATCATATCTATTAAAAAAACAGAGCTGCGTCAATTCAGAATATTTGGACCTTCTCTGAAGTTCACGATGCAAATAATATAGTAAGGGAATATATCGTTACGCCATCGTATTCCATTACGTTAACGCATCGCGGGTGCGGTTAAAACCGCGATTCGCTGTAAGCTAATTTGATTGCGTACCTCTTATCTCCCTAATCTTGTAGCAGAACACAATCTGCAATTTACCGAATATATACGTATATACCCTCTCTCGTTGACCTTATACCATTATATCCTCCAGTTTCTGTCCGCGACGTTCAATTTTCCAGCATTTATTCCCCTCTCCAGTGTCGCATCGCGAAAGAGGACGTAGATGGGTGAGGAGAGGGTGGGAGGGGAATGGGGAGAGACATGGACGTGCGTCGAAAAAAATGTAATCTTCTTTCCTTTTTTGGCAATAACGGCTTTACTCGGATCGCTTCGGTGTCGGACATGGGTGAAGGACTGAAGGGTGGAACGTAGATGAGCCCACGATTCGAACAGAGGGATGAGGGATGAGGAGATGGAGGATTGGAAAAAGTCGTGAACCAGTAAATCGTGAATTGTAGATATGACTACATATTTCCTTCGTTCAGTTTAAATTAGTGTTTTTGCCGCGCTCCGCTTTGATTGTGTTTTCCCGTAGATTGCCGGGCATGTCCACGACCTACGAGCACTGAGCGATAGAGGCTAGATGCGTGTACGCAAATATGACGAAAACTTGACAAAGTCGTGTGTACGAAGAGCGTAAGCTATATGTATGCGAGTCGCGCGATTCAGTCCAGTCCATTGTACGAAGAGAGAGAGAGAGAGAGCGTTGGAGAGGGTGCGCGGACTTTGGGGAGATCACTCGATCCATGCAGTACGTTATATCGTATCGATTCCCCGTTGATCAATGGCATGTAAGCGATATATCAGGAAGATCGTTTCGAGGATGCTCGCAGCGGTGCACGCCCCAAATTGAAAAGTTTGATGTATTAAAATGCGAACCTCTATCCCGACAGTGCTTTCCTCCCTTCCTCTATTTTTGAGGGCAAGAACTGCATTCTTTTTTTGATATTTTCCCCTTCAGGCAATTTATTTCCTATTTTCCGGATTAAACTACTGCGTTTTTAAATCTTAGGCAAAGATCTAATATACTTTTTGCTGCTCTGTCCCCTTGAGAAGATCGATGAAAATCGAAAGGCCGTAAGAGCTTTCGCCCTGATCGTTCAGATTGACATTAGTGAAGGAGGAAGTGTCCGCGCGGTGGACTTTTGCGTGGATACGGGAAATAGCTTGTCACCGCTTTCTGAGGTAGTAAGGTAGTTTTACAGACTGAAGTATCATCTTTTCTTGTCTTGTTCGATAACCCCGGTGACAATTTACCGTTATGAATTATTATAAACCTAACTCGTGCGACAAACAAATATTATTCTTATATTTATTATGGTAGAATGTACACTTGAACAAACTAGAGTTGTTTGTTTAGATAGCAAAGACATTTATAATGAATTCGTAGCAAACAAAACTTTTCACCGAGCACACTAGTTAATTTTCGATATAATTCGTTCCATTTATTAACTTTTGAATGCAGGCAATTTCATTCATAAAATTCCACAGGTACAATTTCTATTTGAAAGAAAAATTCTAATTTCGTTGTTAAATTTTTTTATGGTATAGCTAAGGAATCTTTGAATGGTTTTAGGGATGGCTCTCGCAGTCTCGATTAGTGGAGTATTATAGCCATACGCCTCGTCTCGCGAGTCTATTTTAATAAGAGTCGGCTTAGCCGCATAATTGGCATGTATTTTAAATATTTCGTAAATTGCTTTCCTAGGAAATTCCATATAATGGCAATACTTGGAATATAATCCCGGGGTAACCGCGAACCGAACCACATAGGCGCCCGGCCGCTTAACTTCTGCCTCCTCCACCTTATACAGCCCCCAATCTTCTTTCATCTTCCGCCTACAAGATGTACCGGTTTACCTTCTTTTTCCTCTCTTCTACATTCACGATATCACAGCTCTATTCGCGCATTATCAACAATCTAGATCCTTATGTCTCTCTTCGTGCATATTTATTCTACAGTAAAAATTGCTCGTTTCAGCGAACCGAAAAGTCATACTCTAAACCTTCTTCAGACATAAGTGCATAAAATTTTAAACCCCTGATTTTCGAATTCATTTCTTTTTTGATGACGAAACGTGTTATTTGTCTGGTCCCGCTTTGCTATATTATTTCTTTGCAGTCTCGAACAAACTCCTCCTTAGCTTCTGGTAATCCTCGAAATTCGCATCGCTTTCGTTTCTGCCTCCAAGCAGTATTTTACTAGGGCTCTTATTTCAAAGGAATTCCCTCCCAAATAGACATTCCTAATAGTTTTCAATATAGGAAAATATTATCGCGAAATTATAGTGGGATTCAAAATTATGTTTCATAAAAATCTTTCAAACATTTTAAATTAGATGTTTCAGACAATTTGTTTTATTACGATAAGAGCTGAACGCTTCAATTTGGAATATTTTAGTTTCTGCGTTCATGTAATTGACATAATATCTACTTTGACCAATTTTGCATTAAAAAATTCTGCAAAATGATAAAACTCTTCGATTTTTTTTTTGTTGTTTCTCAATTTCCGATCAGTTGCAGTTAGGGGAAAAAAGAAGGAAGAGACATTCGCGAAGCCACCACGGCTTAAAATTTTCCATTTCCGAAATGGCAGAACAGATCTCCAAACGTGATGGTCAGCGACACTCTCGGTAAATCAGAAATTATCTTGTCGCGTCCGCGTACCTGCCTTTTCCCATCGAAACTCGCATAAATACTGAGCCCTTGCTGCTGTCCGCATGCAATGCACGCCGCACTAGATATTATACGCGAAACGAACGCATGACGCCTGACTTGATGGACGGATGACCGGACCATTCTGCAGATTGCTTCGCTCCCGATCCGACCGGAAGGAGATTTATACTACCCGTCGTTATCTGTCGTTTCGGAAGTCACTCCTCTCTCTCTCACTCTCTCTCTCTTTCGCTCAAACTCCATCTCCTTTCCAACTCTAGTGATCCGTAACTGTCACTTTTTCGTATTCGTTGAGACGAATTCATTCAGCTATGTCGAATTTTCCAACTAACCCCTCGAGCGAGAGAAAAATGTAATTGGAGTCAAGCGAGGAGTTCTCAAAGTCTCTCGAATTGAAACGATTTCCCTCCAAGCCTTGCAATGTATAAATACAAGCTTTTCTTTTAAGGGGTAACATCTACGTAGATCCCTGTTTTTGAAGGTCGTTTTTGGAATTTTTTTTTCAAAGAAACTTTATATTTGATGCAAAATCTAATTAGATGACTTTATTATACATGTTTTGAAGTGCATAA
>JAUESH010000040.1:131034-147586 GCA_032275165.1 Synergus magnus
TTTTTTTTCGAAATTTCACTTGTTGCATCATATTTTACAGGGTTCAAAGTATTTTTTAAGCCAATAAAAAAGAAATCAATTTTTTGAAAATTCTACATAGATGTTACCCCTTAAAGGGGGAAACCACATTAGCAGGACAAATATTTAGTGTTTTTCGGGTTTTTTTTTTTTTTTTTGACGGAGAATACATTTTTTAAACTTTGAACATTTTTTTTCATGTTTTAAAGTATATATAATAATTTTTTCAAATTTTTTAGACATAAATTATGAAAATGTAAGATGTCTCGTACGGCTGGTCTTCAACCAAGTTACCAATTTGCAGGATCTCTACACGGAAAAAATTAATTATCGAAATTTTCCAGGATAAAGTTTTCAAAATGTTTCATTACCGTTTTTTCAAATCTGAAATACTTCTCAGAGAAAAATTCGAAAACTAGTTTAGAATTCCTTTCTGAAAAGTACTTGATATTTGTCCTGTCCAAAAGTCGATGGCAGTCAAGGACAGTTTCGATAAATATTTTTTTCCGTGTAGACGTCAAAATTTGTATCTGTAAGTAATAAAAAATGTTTTTATATTAAGATGTTTTTTAAGAATATGAACCATCGATCAAAAAATTCAAAATTGAATTTTTTTTGGAAGGTTTTGAAGAAAAAGGTATCAATTTTTATTTGTATTTTTGTGACGTTTATCTGGCGATTTATGCGTTACAAAAAAAATAGATGTTTTGAACCATCTAATGTGGTTTCCTCCCTTAAATTTTTAAAATTTAATCGTCTTTATTATCAAGATCTGAGTCTTTTTTCAAAAGTTTGTCAATCATCAGATTATATTTGTATTGTGGAAAGAACCATGGACAAAGACTTGTGATAGGGTTTCGCGATACGTGGATGCTCGATATAACCATACTATCCTGACCGACTGCACGGGTGTCATGAAATAAATTAGATTAAGCGACTGTCGCAAAATGCGGACGATATGAAAGTCGCATATACCGGCCGGACCGATAGGAATTAAATTCTAGGATATTCGATTACCTACCTTTTATTGCCCACATTTCCCCCGTCGCATATATATGTACAAAACCCCTCGCTTCGCAATCAAGCTTCTCCGCTAGTAAAATAATTATATTCTTTTGATTGAATAAAATAAAAAGTTTCGTTGAAATTGAAAACTTATTCCTGCAGGAGTTCCTTTTAACTGTATTCAACAATTCCCGAATTTGTCTTTAGAGAGTTTATCTTAGAACAAAATCGTGAATTTTCAACATTAGTTCGCTTAGTAAAAGAACAAGGGAGATAAAGCTTGGTCCCGTGGAAGTCTTTGTCCCGCCGGTTATTAAAAATTCTATATTGCATTATGCTTCGGAGCTTGCGAAACATGCGCTCAACACTTGAGTAGTGAGAGCACAGACAATGGGTCTAATAATTTCTTTGTAATGTGCGGAAAAAAAAAACATTTATCATTCTGAAAATAAATCAATCAAAATGACTCAATTACTGAACTTAAAGACGCCTTAAAGAAGAGAAATTCTTTCTTTCTTATGTAAAGTGTACATATGAATGATGAGAAACTTGGATTTGCTTAGGAAAGGAATCGTAGGATCTCGGACCCCCTCCCCCTGCCCTATGAATCCTTACGTAATTAATAAACGCTCCCTTACAAGATGCTTTATTACAATATTATTATTATTATACGCGAAATGTCGAAAATATAGCTGGAGATGGCGGACCATTGTCTGGTACAAATTAATCTGGCGATCGATACGAGCGATGTCTTCCTCGGTGTATACACCGACTCGCCGTCCGGATGGGGGTAAGCGCGAGTTTAAGCGTCGTGAAAGAAGGAGGAAGGAGGCAGAGTTTCTCAATCGATAACCGCTTATCGGCGGAAGTTTACCCTCCAAGTGCGATGTGCACTTAAAAAGTTTTGGCAGACAGGTGCAGGGGCCTCGAACTGCGCCAGACACTAATAACGCCTTCTGCCATCTTTTCAAAATCTTGAAATGAACGTTTCTTTTATTTTCTGCTTTTTGAAATTTCCCACTTCAAAATTAAAATAACGAAGAGGTTTCTTAAGACGTTTTTTTGGACTGAATCCTTTCGTCAAGTAGATATCTACAGAAACTACATATTTTCGGGTCTTGGAGTTTTTGCTACAATATAGGCTTGTAAAATTACAAACGGCAACCTTATAAAGATAATATTCTTTCTGATATGCAACGCAAATCTTATTTGGCCAAAGGAGGGACGAACTTAATAAACAATTTTTTAAAGGCGAATATTTTATCCAAGTTATGCAAGAAGTTTGCGGAAAGTAGTTTTTTTTAGAGCGACGAGCTCTAGACTCCGTTATAAAAATGAATCCCCCAGCTTCTCGGAGGCGCCTCATCCGATAAAGTATTCAAATATAAAATAAAAAGGCCTCGGACCGGGATGGTCGGGGCGAGACAGAAGGGGAAAGAGAGGATTGCATTAACCAAGATTGCTGGCGATAAAATGAAAATAATGCAGAATGACGTGAGGCGCAGGTAGGAGAGAAAGAGAGAGATGAGAAGCGAAAAACAGATAAAGATAAAGTATGGGTAAAGTAGGTTCTATAGCGATAGTAGGTCGGCGGGTGTTGAGGAAGCGAGAGACTGAGACGCCAGAAGTCGTAGGTACGTAATTGCACAAAAACACCTCTTCAACCTGTTTCTACTTCTCGCTTTCTCGCTCGGGCTCAAGTACTTTTCATAGTTTTTCTACTTTTTCAAAAATCATAGACTTAGCACCTGACTCTTAACATTTCTCAAGAGCTATTCTAATCTCCTAAATTAACAAGAAGACTCAGCAAAGTTAATCGTTTTCTATCTTGGATTTATGTATTTCCTAATATTCATACTAATTTTACATTAAGTTTAAATTCAAGTCATATGCTTATACAATTTTAACGCTTGTATATCTCTTTTTCGGTTTATTGAATCAAAGGGCTGCAGGTGATGTAAGACGAGAAAAGATAAGGAGTTGTTATTTCGAGAGTCACATCCGGTAGGATTGTCTTATTTTTGCCCAATGCACGTGCAGGTGCAAGAGATGTTGGTTATTCAGGGGGCCAGGGGGGTAATGCATGGTAATGAGGAGGTGAGGGGGTGAGGGGCAGTTAGAATTCGCGCATCCAAAGTCTCGCGCGCACATTTAGTCCAACCCCGGCAATGCACCGCGCAGGATTGCGGAACCACCCCTATATTCCGAATCTGCTGTTTTTAGCCTGTTTTTTCCAATTGGCCGAACATACCACCGCCTCATCCTGTGGAGTACCAAACTGGAACGTGGCTATACAATAGTTTCTATTGAATACCTTAAAGACGTCCATACATTCCTATTTTCTTTAATTAAACATTTATATATTATATTTTTAAGTTCATTTTAATTTCAAATTAATTAACTATTTTGATATTCTAAATGAGGATCTCTGAACATTTTTTTAAATTAGAATTCATATTCATCTAGCGTTAACGCTAGCTATACTATGCATTAGGCGTGGTTATTTTATGCTTTTGAAACTTGTGACTCATGAGATAACTTTGACGGCAAAGGAAATAAAAAGTGTGATTTATTTGGTTCTTTAGATACTCTTAATATAATGGCCTGCTGATTCACAGAGAGAAAATAATTTATGAGTAAAAAGATGACTATGTATTTGTTGACATTCATTAACAATTTTTTTTTTTTTTTTATTAAAAGAAAAATACGCACATTTCCGGTTTGAGTTTGAAAATTGAGCCGGACATTGAAGCCAATCACAGACATCGGACGAAACATTTCGAAATTCCAGACACGAAGTAGATATTCTGGGTGCATTAACGTTTTATTGCACTCCTTGCACATACGGCACTCGGTCTCGGGAACATTGATCGTTAGAAAGTTTGGACTTAAGGAGGGTAAAGGAAAAGAGATGAAGAGAGACAGTAAGAGGGAAGAAAGAAAGGTTGGAGCAAAAAGGGGTGAAGGGGGAGGGGAGTAAGTTGACTTTGCATTATTTAAACGGCGTCCTGCACCTAACACGTGTTCTTTTGAAGTCTCTCGCCCCCCTTCAAATATTCAAAATGACGTCACCGCCATCATGAAAGAAACGAGATGCTACATACATTGCTTCTCAGTTTTTCTCTCTTCAGTCTATTCTCTCTTCTTTCTTCTGCTTTCCAACTACACATGCACGTATACCTCACCCTCGGTCTCTTGCACTTTTCACTATAGGTATCAAGATTCCTAAACGTCTCTCCTTAAGCTTTGGAAGCAAAACAAATACAAGTTTTTAATGAATTTGAACATTTTTTTTAATTTCACCATACTCATTTTCAAGAGTAAAATGTATTTGTCTGTACATAAATATTAATATTGACTACTTGATCCGTCGAAATATGAGTGACGCTGGTACTCGGAGGCTAGAATTAGAAGTTAACCTCGGCATGCGAAGTCAGTCCGAGAAAGTGATACAAGTATTAGAATAAACGTTTTACATATTCGTTTATTGTGGATATCGTATAAACATAGGGTTTGCGTCATAGTGGGTTCTTTTATTATATTTAACACCCGAGAAGCTCGAACGAACGCTTGAATAGACCATTCACTGAATTTCTAAGGGACCGTTAACTTATTCTGCAGATATAATTGAGGCTGAAACCTCTTGGGACTTAGAAACCGGCGTAATAAAAGTCTATATACAGAGTATTCCTTCATTTTTTTAAAACCTTTCTTGTTTTCCCAACTGAATGAGTACAAGCTGCTAAAGAGACAATTAGTCATCACCTTCGATGCAAATTTGCATGCGCATGGACGTCTCTGTAAACAAATAGCTTAAAAATATTCATTACATGTAAGCTGAATTTATCGTGTCGATTGATCAAATCGACTTTAAAAGAAGAAATCACTTTAAAAGAAGTGAAAAGATGTAGCTTCGGATCGTAAAATATAGACTACTTTAGAGTATAGATTATTATTATTGGTTGATCTGATTCTCTGTCGAAAAGATGTCTGATCTCTTTTTGATTAGGGATGGCTGGATGCGCCGTCTGTTCCGTCGACGCGTGATGTTTTTTGTTGGAGGATGTCTGTTCTATCTCTCTCGTGCGTCTCTTGTAACTTGTTTCTCTGTAGAGCTCTAGAGACAGAACCTGTCCCCCTAAAGAATACCGCACTCATTTGCTTTAGCAAAGTTACAAACGCCCAGTCCTAGTGTTGGTACAATAGTACAAACTGCACCATGCACCACTCTCACGTGGTGCGCAACACAACCTCATAAATAATCACATACCTACCAGAAAGTCAGTAAATACTGTTAATACCGTCTACCTCTACGCTTTCATGCATGCGTAAATAAGTGTCACTCTTTCTCTTGTATCGATGAAAAATAGGACCGAGTGTTAATCGCCGAGGTGGGAAATTCTTCACTCAAATGTTGAGAGAAAAATGTTAATATATCTAAAGAGGAAAAAACAATTCCTACGAGAAATGAGACTTTTTCGCTAATAAATATTACAATACGCAATTCTTAATTTTTTACATTCATTGAAACAGCAAAAATAAACATCAAGGTTACGAGTAATTGAAATGTGCAAGGCTGCAATTTATGTTCAAATTGCATGAAATTTAACATTGATGTCGGCATTTGTGACGTGCTTTTTTTCTCGATGAACATTCAATTGGCATATTTATGAAAAGGAATTACAATTTCCAAAATAATTCAAATTATTTTTGTGGTCGCTGTACTTTTTATAAAAATTATTTATTTGAGTAATGTGAATGTTAAGTACACTGGATCTAACGATGATCGAAATTACTAATTACCGCAGCCAATATTTAATCTAAATATAATACTCAGTTTATAACACACCGGTTACATTCATGGTAAACTCCATCATCCCGCGTGTAAATAGCCTTGGGTCATTAAGCAATTGGAAATGGGATTTGAGGAAGTAGGGTGGATTACGGATTAGAATTTAGAGTGCAGTTAATCATTAACATGGCGCTTATATATTTTAACTAAAGAGTGAAAAATAATTCAACTTCCTGCCTCTTGGGCAAAAATAAGTTTATGAATGCCGGTTTTAAATAATAGTTATAATCGAGGAATACGTCAAATGTAACACTCAGCATGATTAATAATTGATAATATTATCGTGAACACGTTTATTTCAGATTTCAAATATAGCCAATGACGATAAACTAACAGATTAGATTAACCAGCTGTTAAATTAAATGCATAAGGTTTAATTTTTCTTGTCATATTAGATTCGCATCATGCTTTTAGTCACTTGAAGTAATTTGAGCTATTTATTGTAAATGCTTCTCTCTAATAGAATAATGTACAATAATAGGCACTAACAAACAGAATAACGAAAAGCAATAATACTCCGACAATAATAAGAGGAGCTAATTAAATTACGTCAGAGTCAGTAACAAGATCATGTGATTAACTCCAAAGTTATGTTAGGTCGCGTTGGGTAGCGTCCACGTCTCGCAACATCATTTTTAACTTGTGATGACATTGTTATCAATTTTACCTTAGAATCATATTCATATCTGAATTTCTACTTTCATCTTCTTTTCACCCTTGTTAGATTAGAAATATGCAGTTTAGGTTCAATTCAGTTTATGAAACATGGCCAAGTTTTCAATAGTTCTTTACCTTCTGAGTTCAATCAAGAATTCTTTTACCTTTCAATTAAACAAATGTTCATAATTAAGAAGTTTCTTACGTCTCGTCACGTGCGTGATTCTGTTGTAAGAGTTACACGTTCATGTTGTAATTTCCACGATGTTGAGAGCGCTGACACTCGCGGAACATAATAACAATCGTCGAATTTCGTTTTTAAAATTATTTAGACGGTTTACTACACCTACTTATTTAAATTACGTATTTGTTTTCGTTTTTATTTATTTTTTGTTTTTGTTTTTAATAACTCTTCACATGTTAATAGATATGCTATTGCCTTCGTACAAATACTCGTCAAACAATCATTCAGTTTTTGCACTGCAGTTTTCTTTGATTACAATAAATAATACATGGAAATGATAAATCCATCAATGTTGTTTTCAAGGTTAGTCTTCTGCTCGCACTGCCTTGAGGCTCTGAAGAGTAATTCATCTTTTTCAGGACATTTTTATTATGTTATACGCTGTGTACTTTTTATTATCAATTGAAACGCCACTATCGAATATATGTATACTTAATACATGTTTTGAAAGTAAATAAATTGATTTAGACTCGGATTTCTTTGCAGAGGGAATATTCTACTTTCTCTCTTGTAATCTTGCATAAGTAAGACCAATTAATATTTTTTTTTTGTTCTCATAACGATCGCGAAGAAAGTAAATTGACAATTGCGGTACGTATCGGTCACCATGACGATTATTTGATTTAGGGTTTTTGCGATAACAGCTATGGAATTAAGGGGATAAAATATACGTCAGACATTATCAAAGATTAGTTAAGTAAACAACTTTTGATATAATTGATATATGAGATATGATAAATAGCCATAATATTGAGTTCAGTACATAAAATTCAAACTTACATCAGATTGTACAGATATTAAGACGTTTCACGAATAGAACTTATGAAGAATATATAATTGTTAGTTTGAGTACAGGTGGGATCGGTCGAGTGAAGACATTCATGCGTTAAAGGAAAGAATCGCTCGAGGCTTGAGCAAAGTAAAGCTCGTCCTCATTATTGGATGTGTCACGAATTAGCGCATTTTACACTTCCTTAGTGTCTATACCATTCAAACTTTCTCAGCATGACACAAATTATTTTCTACAAATACTTGTTGCATTTTTATGCAGTATTTTATACTTAAAACCATATATTAGTATCCCAATGTTACAATTTAACTGTAATTGCGGTTATAAGAGCAATTTTATCATGACAGAATGACATTCAAAATATCTAACAATTATTATGAGATAATTCGAGGTTCGTGAGATTGCAGACAATTTCTATAATTATTAGCGATCGTAGAATACATATATATGCTCTTTGAAAATTAGATACACATATTATATACTTATATATTATGACGCTCCACGAGAGGATAAAAATTATCTGTCACGCAATGACGTAGAATTCGATATCCACGAAAATATCAATCATATTCTGAAGCGCGTTATCAATAATAATAATGGTGATTTAACGTCAGATTAGAAAAAAACTCGATTGTTGCATCCGCTCTCCTTCCCGCCATGACGACTTGTAACGACTTCAGCTCACTCAGTTTTTTAATTTGTTTATTCTTTTTTTTTTTTCATTTTTTTTTCTATAGGGTCTAGAGTACATGATGGTGTATGTACACGATGTATAAGTTGAGTTACTCTCTTGCTCGATACCGTCGCATAAATCACAACGTGCTGATTCATAATAAATAATACAGCAATCGAGCGCATGATCATGTGCTTAAAAATGTATATTATACGTTATGTGCACACTGCCTGAACTTTAATTTTTGCCGGTTGAATTTTTAGTTAAAGTCGAATCTTATACGTTTATATTTTTCTTTTGTAATTTACCTGGGATATAATATTTGAGTACATACGCATTATTAAATGAATAAGTAATGAAATGCCTCTATTACCATATTCATGAATAACAAAATTCACATTTATTATTATATAAAATGATGAATAAGTGACGCATTGTCATACACTGAGGAATATAATATTGTAAAAGAGTATATAATATGAGTTTTTTTAGAAGTCTAGTTTTTAATGAACACGGTAATAAATAAATGATATTCAAGTGTGGTATGATAATAATTACAATGCATAATACATTGCTGTCGCGGCGCAAGAAGTAATAAATTAATACTGAATAAATAATGTTAATGCAGGGTACACTGATAATTATGCTAAATAATAGAGAATTGCGTTAACTTGAGATCGGGAGATTAAGACGATTTTTAATTCTAATCGAGAATAATGATTTTGTCACAGGAAAGTTTGTACGCACATATATAGTAAAACTTAATAATAAAATTCTCGAGTTCCAAGAACGCATGAATTTTATTAAACTTGTAATTCTTATGATGACAGTTACGAAAGGCAAACAATATACGTTTTTAAAAAAAAAACGAACAAGTGTTATACAAAATACAAGTGTCTTCTTTGTGTACGAGAATTACGTCATGTAATGGAATTTAGTTTCAAGGACTTTAATTTTTAATACTTTGCATGTATTTATCATATATGTTTGCATTAATATTCTACGTACTTGCAAAACTGAAAAGGAACAATTTTAATAGGGATAAATAAAAATTACAAAAGAATTTATATTGAAATCAAATGAACTGTCCAACCTGGTGTATAACGTGCGTTGCTGAGACAGCAATACAGTGTAGCTGATTTAACCGCATAATTATTCCTCCACCTTAACATTTACGTTGCATGTAACAGTTGTGAGAAAATATTGACAGTTTTAACGCTGAAATATATACAAAAGTACTTTTAAATGTTATCTAAAGATCAGAGTGCAGTCAATTTTTTATTTTTAATCGAGCCCTTCAAAGAACGCTTTGAGGCTATTTGCTTTTGTTTGCTAGACTTTAAACTTACATATATTTTGAAGTTAACACTGGAAAAAGTTGAAGGATTTTGAGATGGATCGCAGTTGAGATTACAGCTCATTAAATAGGTTAAACTTGCACACGCGATAATGATAGTAATTAAAATTGCATCTGTCGTTAAAGCGACGCCCGGCGCGTCGTCCAGGGGGTCCCCAGGTGGGTAGTAGGCGATAATGAAATCCATTACATCCGAGTATCTCGCAGACGTCGTCGTCATCGTCGTCATCTTTCTCGTTATTATTATCATCGTAACACGCGTTAGAAACGCGTAACAGTTGTCCTACAAGACATAAGCTGCAGTAAAGTCAGCGCATGCGCGCCATTAAATATAAATCGTCCAAGATCTCGCAGACGCATGCCCCCAACTTATCTTCTCACTTTATATATACGCTCTCAGCAAGGTACCTGTAAATAAGTTTATCACCTACGTTTTACTATTTACTCGAGTGAAACGCCTCGCTCGTAGACTTTGCCTACAAGCGAACCCACGAGGTCTAAATTCCCAAAGATTTTTAGAATTTATATATTTTAAAAACCGGTTTTTATAACCACTTCCTGTAAACTAGAAGTCTAATGTGATTAAGTGTCTAATAAAGCGACTGATGAAATTCAAGATAGATTCTTCAAGTCACTATGAACAAGCAATTTATTTTATTAATTATAAATTACATTCTAAAGCAGAAACATTTTCCTTATAGCATGTTTATTAGAAATTAAATTATAGTCGTGTTCATTAAGTTAAAAATTTCTTCAAGGATAATGTTCAGATTATTAACATTAATATTATTATCAAACGAAGGAAACTGAAATATTTTCTCCGATAACTTGATCACATGCCCTTAAATCGAGTTATATAAAATTCGACGATAATACACGTCTTATCATTAAATTCGTTGCCGGTAGATTCCTTATCTGGCTCAAAAGAAGGACTGAGGAAAGATTCGTCACATTAATTGTATTTGCAAGGAAAACAATTCTTTTAAAAGGAAATGTTATATTGCCTGATAGCATTTTACAATATATAAGTCATCAAGTTCCGGGAATTTATTTCTTGTGGCAATAACATTCTTTGGGATTAATTAACAGACAAGATCCTTGTGTATGTAAGTTTAGAAGCAATCATCAATATTAAATTCAAAGAAAGTTTTTTGAAAATACATAATGAGGTGTTTTTTTTTTTTGACGAACTAACATGGATTTCAGAACTTGTGATGTTTTACTTTGCTCTTGAAGCTTATGTATGTTATGTCTTATGTTCATCTCTATACTTTGAGAACATACACTTGGTCGCACATACAGTGCTTATTACCTATTATAAACCTAACAACATCACGGCGTGTGCTTCACCCCTTATTTTCTAAAGATATGCGCTATCATTGGCTCAGGCTTTTCAACTCCCTTCTCAGGTTTGCAACCTTTAACTGCCTTCCACAGGAGAACATATCACATTACACATACTCTGTCATTACATGTACCGCAGATCGAAACACGTTGATTGTCGACCAATATACATACAAGTTCGCTAACTCTAGACAAGCGTAAAGTTTCACATTTCCGCCCTGTGACCTCACCGGGAAGAAATTTGCGTCCTTCATGTATAATATACTAATTATCTACTCGGAATTTCTTTTAGTTACAATATCAGTCGCCGGAAAAGGGCAAAGGTCGAGTTTGGATGCGAATTCTTTTTGAACAAGTAACAAAATGAAAATCGTAAAATGAAAGTCGTAAGATTCATTGATAATTTGAATTGATGGAAATTGAAAGAGTCATCGTCCAATCCAATATGAACAGGGACACGATGAACTTTTCGATTGAGCGGAGCGCAATGGCCATCGCACGCGTACCCACACGTATGTGTGCAAGTGCATTCAGAATGTACGCACTCCACGTGGAACGTCGCATTTCGCGGCGATGGATTAGCGTAATAAAAGTAGCACGCATACACACCCAAAGGTTGGCCAGGAGCGTACTAATATGACCCCGTCATGACAAGTTATGATTCTCTAATTGAACCGGTCCATTCAGTCCTGCATACAGAATAGAGCCCACATCCTAGACTATACTAGCAGCCATTCTAATGGCAAATTGCATCAATATTATATGTAGATTTTGCTCCCTGTACCCCACCAACCACCTTCTCACCGAATATATGCACGCGATAACGCTTACTCCCATAAGTGCGAACGTACCTTTTGCTAATAAACTACTATTCTGCTTCGTTAGAAACTCAATTCAGGTATAAATTGACGACTCCTTTATACTCATAAATGCACCAACGACTCGGTAATAGGTTTGCCTAAAGAATGTCAGTGTTCTCCCCGTTCCTGGTAAAAATTAACGCGTTATCGTTATCTTTACTTCATTCAAAAAGTTATTAAAAGTAACGCGTTACTCCCAAACACTATATTTGGATTATATTTATTTTCAACTTTTTCAGGAATTAGCGCATCAATCATGTTTCGCCTTAAAGTTGAATTCGAATTTTTCTTATACATTTCCTAACCATTTTCCATTTAGATTTAGTTATTACCTCCTTTCATTCATTTCATCATTTTACTTCATAGATATTATAGTTTGATACTGTTCGCGAGGTTTAAATGATTTTTAAATCAAATATCGAGCGGGAAGCGCGAGTGTTTGGATGAGAATGTGTTCTCCTTAAGGTCGATAGAACCTTAAGTAAATTAGTTCTCCTCTTCATTTAAAACTAAAGTAATTAAAGCAAAAGCATGTAACAGCGATAAAGCTTGCTAAGCGATCGTTAACTCGCTAAGCGCCTTGAAGCGCGCAACACCGAACGCGAAGCACGATGTATAATAAGAATGTGTCCGCGCAGCGGACAGATTTTTTTTCTTAAATCAACACACACGGACATATAAGTTTCCAGAAATTGAAACCTTCACTCTCACTTTCTGGTTTTATTATTTTTAGAGAAAAGGGAAGTTTTTAAATTATAGAACGCTGGCGAAGACATAGCGAGTCAAGAAGTGATATATATTGTGCAAAACATAACATATTCAGCATAAACGCTAAGTAGTGTTAAGTGGGTCGAATTTACTCCGCGACTTATAATTTCTACTTTATATTCTATCTCATCGGTGTGTTCGTTACACACATGCGTAAACACGTGTGCATAAGTGAACGCGTAGAAACCGTTTTATCTATGTGGTCATTAATTTGCAAGTGTATGTTGAAGTATGTATACACGTCGCAAGGTAGGATGTGGCTTATTGGCGCAAATCTGGGTTATACTATTCGCTTTGGTAGGAAGTTCCTAATACGATTGTATACATATGTACATATATCTATATATGTGTATGAGATTGTACGCTTAACCTTGCTTGAAAATTACCACAATAATTTATCACAGATGAAGAATTTGCTAAAAATCTTCAAGACTTATAAGTACAGCATTTTCTAAATTGCACTCTTCCTCTTTTAAGAGGAAGAGTTAATATATCTTTATCTTGTCAATTAAAAACTGTTGTTTTTAATTTATCATAAATGCAATACTCATGCCATCCATTCGAATGATTGTGAAATTTTTTATTTGAATTTTATATTTTCTTGGAGCTTCCGTACGTTTCAGATGAAAAATTTCAGTTAATTACTTCTCAGATTAATTTTTGTTAAGCTTAATTTCTCTTTCACTCGTTGCCATCTCCTCTAATTTATTTCATAGTGTTAACTCCCTTTTCTTTTTTCTCTTCTCTCTTCTCTCGCTTTTTTTTTCTCTATTTTTATTTCTGAGGTGAAGCGCCAATGCATTTCCGCGCCGATGCACCCCGCACGTTGCGCTACGTTATATAATAAATTATTTCATAAATTAAGAGCTATTAACGGGTAATTATCTGTGTTTTTCTATGGCGGCTATAAAATGCGTTACATAAAAAATGCGGACGGCCAAATAAATACACGTCTCCATGTTACTGTCGACAGAAAGACGTGTCTGTGTGATGTAGAAATTCCACAACTAATTAATTAATTAATGGCTCTATTGCTCTCATGGCAGCACCATATTGTTTTTCATTCGTATGCTCTTAATGATATTATGAAACAAGTACATATTTTTTCTTTTTACTATACATATAATTCTTTTTATGTTTTCTTTGACTGTCGATTTTTCTTTTTATTAAAAATCAAGCTGATTTGCTTTATAGGTGATGTGCATTTCACTTGGCTCGAATCATTTCTTGCTCGCCTTTCCATCTCAACTTCTATTTATTCATCTTCCTCTCTCTCTCCATATACTTTCGTATATTTCGCTCTTGTACATTCCTTTTTATGTAATACCGCAAATCGACTATTAAGAGCGAAGCAATTATTGCGGCGTCCGTGCATCGTTAATAAATGAATTCGCTAGTACCCAAGAAAGAACACCGTGGGGGTGGGAACCCCTTGAACTTTTTCTTTTCCCACCAAGCATCCCCGTAATGGGGAAAAAGAGAGAAAGGCTAGCGAAGCCGGCTAAAATCTCATTATCTCGACAAAAACAGTTCCCTACCAGCACTATTTTTTTATCGCCATGGATTCATAAATGTGCGACACTCTGCCCCAGAAGAGAAATATTTCTCCGAGGACTTTCAGAGGTAGCCTTTAATTTTATCTAAACAAAAAATACGAGTATTTTTTATTGCCTTTATCAAAATTAGGAAAAATGAAGATCGTCCTAACCTTGTCCCTAGCCTAATTTCAAATTGATTTCAATTCCACGACCTTTTTATGGGCTAATCTATCAATAGTTCATAATTCTAATTCAACCTCGAAGTGATACAATCTTACCTAAATAGCATTTAACTTCTAACTATGAATGTATAGTGTGTGTGTGTTACGGTTGGATGCCTGTATAGGGAGATAGTGATCATCTCTTCCTGAGTACTTATTGTTAGCAGATAATACACATTTTCAAGAAGAATGGAAGTCTCCCTCTCTCTTGGAACTTAATTACTAATGGAATTAAGGAAACTGTATTAAGGATGAGAAATGAACGAGAGATAATTAATTTATTAGAAGTTATACACAAAAATTACACATACATAGATAAGTTTTATGAGAGTTCTATCCTTAAAATTGAATCCTCCGCTTGAGAAAAATGGGAAGGGTCATTCATCCAAGCATTCATCCTAAAGTATTTTTCTAAGTATTTACATTAACTTATACCAAGGTTTTTTGGAGAGCTGCTTCGTTACCTGATTATACCGTCTCTAAAGTTATTTTTATCTGACATTTAAATTGCTTTTCACGATGAAACTAATATAACTTAAGGCATCTATCCTCATTGTATTCTAAGCGCAGAATATATTGAGTCTATCTCTATCGCTTCATCTTTCTCCACCACAACGGGAGCTAGCACGCAAAACTAATAATTAAGTAACCAATATTATAGTGAGTTAGAGAGAGGAGGTGGTCGTCGTGGGAGAGAGAGGGTGTGAGAGGAGAGGTTGGTAAAGGAGGGAAAAGGGAGGTCGACTCGTGCGCCAGACTCCATTACATATTATACCATAGCTACAACCAAACTATATTATTCTGAGTTTGGTGTGTGTACACTTGTAGATGGTCCGTGTGGCATGCACGGATACAGACTGGTACACACTCAAAGGTCCAGATACTGTATTGAACCGAATATCACTCTAACCAATACATGTATTAGTACATATATATATAATAAATAGAGAGAAACGATGCTGGGCACACAGTACACACCTTGGCACGTGTAATTAATAATAATTATAGCTGCTACACGGACCACTTAATACACAGAAACCCAAGTTCGCTGGAACTTATCCCCCCGTCTAAACACACTCCTTCGCCTTCGATTTCACTCAACTTCGGCCATTGAAATTAATTGCTAAAAATAATTCCTCACCCCTCTACATGAATTAAAAGTTGGCTTTTGTGCTGGTAGTTCGGATACACATTCTTTAACTTCACTATTAAACATTTCTGTTGTGATTTCACTATAAATATAATGGAAGTTTATTACCAAAATGTAATTATTAAATTATTCTTGCACTGAAGATCTTCAATTTGATTTTTCTCTGCGTACGGGTTTTTTCATTTTTGCCTCTATGGTATGTTATTTCTAATTTCTTTGAAGTACTACCTATTTCTCATAACTTATTTCTTCAACATACTCCTTTACTTCGTTATTTCTTTGGTATACTTTCAGGTTTATATTAATTTCTGCTTTCAAGTTGATAGCTTTGATATTTCATAAAAGAAACGAAAGCGGAAGAGTTAGTGTAGCTGGTTATAAATGATTAAAGAGCAGGATTAAATAATTCATGATATATAAATTCTTGAGGCACTTTTAGAAGTCTACGTTGCCGTTGGCTTGTCTAAATATCGTTCGGCACAATATGCGAGTGAGCTGCATTTTCCTAGTTGTGGTAATGCTGTCTGCATTTCTCATGGTTTTCTCGAATTTTTGTGAGTTTTCTTGATGAGGCCTTGGTCCCGCATGTACCACCCTGTGACGTTAAATATTAATGATTTATGCAACGTAAAATTAATATCCCCCCGGTGGCAACCACACGACATTTAGAAATCGGGTCGTTAAACGACCGTAAATCAAGTTCGAGCAATTAAATGCAACATAATTTTACGATTAAGGTTTTTAGTGGGTAACGCGCCTGCCACTGGAATGCTCAAAGTATTAAATGGAAAAATCCTTATCAAGCCACGTGAAAAACGTCTCTGTTTTTTGTTATTTCTCTCTCTCTCTCTTGTCCAATTGCTCTTGTTTCCGCGACTGATTTACACGGAAAAAATAACTGATCCAAAAAATGGAAAAAGTTTGCGAAATTTTAATAAACTAGAATGTCACTTTTGGGCAGAGCTAAAATTTGTCAGAAATTGGAAAAGTTAGCTTTTTAAAGTTTCGTAAACTCATGTATCAAAGATCCGAAAGCAGTTTGTGAAATTTTAACAAAGTATTCATCCACATTTTC
>JAUESH010000040.1:147686-159391 GCA_032275165.1 Synergus magnus
TTGGCCCAATAACATTAGCCGATCTTTGGCTGCCGAAATTGGACCAGGCCTGGGCCGTGTGTTCAGCTCCGGCAATTTGCACTAGGGAAGGTTTCAAAATTTTCTTGCAACCAATTGTAAAACTGAATTCATACACAGCTGCAAGAGGAACTCAATATGTGTGTAGGACAATATCGGATTCAAAAACTCATCAAAAAAAGTCATACATTATTTTAAGGTCATTCGGAAATGTATTGATGTTGGATAAAAAAACAATTAAAGTGAAAGGTTTGAACGAAGGGTTTAAATATTAAGCTCTATAGCGGAGGTAAAAAATATTGAACACGTGGGACAGTTATTTTTTCTGTAGTTGTACGTATTAAAAGATGAAAATACACGAAGAAAAGTGGGTATTCAATTGTAATATATTGGATACTGAATTATGTGACAGCTGCGTAAGATATTCAGTTTAAATATACTATCTATAACTATCTAAGATAATCAGAAGTTTGATTATTGGGATAATCTACATATTCAATTACATATTTCAATTCCATAGATATTTACCTTGAATATCCATTTTTCTCTGTGAACGAAACATATTTTCCAAATTAGTGTGTATGACGGTCTGGGATTAATTGCACTATTCATTTTTAATAGCATTAATTCTAGAGAAACTAGTTTATTCAAGAAAATATACCCTACTAAGAGTAGCAGGGTGAATCCCTAATCCTTAAGAAACGTAGGTGGAGGGGACCAACGGGATTATCCCTATCTTTATATCTTAAGGGAAAGCGACTATTCTTAGAATCGGCTATACTCAGTCAGATGCATTCCTTTTAAAAAATGTGTTACAGTATCACAAGTGGTTGAGAATGAAATCCATTAGTAAAAAATTAGCTATTTTTTATGTTTTGCGAAAAATGCATCCATAATGCATAGATTGTCTAGTCAACCAATTATCGTAATGAAGGATAGAAACTTCAATTTTGTTTAAGGGTGTAGAAGATTTTAAAAAGCCCATATTGTACAATGAATTAGAGATTATTACTTTTGCTTTATGCGACCGAAAATAAAACTCTAAGAAGCTGTAAGAGGCAACTGAACAACGAAGACGAGTAAAAGGCGTATATACTTGTCGCACAGCGTTGTATAGCGAACCAATAATTATTGTTTTTACCCGGCAGCAGCAGGCTGCAATTAAAAACTGTTTATTTATTCAGGCCCGGCTTTTTAGTATACACCACTCACATATGTTCTCTGTCTATGATACGCACCTACGTTTGCAATTGTAGATGTATATTCTATACATGTATCCAGCGGCTACACTCGCACCCTGCGTAAACGTAAACACGTAACTGCAGTGTGTGTATCGAGAAAAATGTATAAAATAAAGTTTCTCCAACTGGCAGCGAATTTGTTCCGCCCGTGTAGAAATCGACATATTTACTCCCGATTACCGATCTGGCCCTGATCGGTTTAATATCCTCGGGGCCAGATCGGGATAATTCCATATTGAAAATTATGTATGAAGAAGAAAGTAGAGCACAATTGTGACAATTTTCGGTAACGCGAAAGATTGGAGCGGTCATCGCAGTGAAAGAAACCGTTAGCGAAGAAGTTTATCATTTAAAAAGTTTAAAAGTTTATCGTTTAAAAAGTTTTAAAAAAACTCGTTTTTCTTACGTTCAGTGTACATTAAAAAAAGTTTCAATAAAATCATGTTTAAATTAATTACTATTTGCATTTTTTACTCGATAATAAGAAATAGGAAATTAACAGGGCCCAGGTTGAGCCCTGACCAGGCACCGATCGGGCTGTGTTTCATCAGCGGTCTGGCCCAGACCAGGTTCCCGATCTGGGCCCGATTTGGTCAAGTCTGGGCCGGATCGGGGCCATGGCAAAATTTCTACTCGGGCGAGGCAAGGGCAGGAGGAGCGGAAAAGTGTTGTAAAAACAATTCAATCTATTCTTGAGCCAAATCAACTTCTGGCGTAATCTTTATATAAATAAACGAAAAAATTTAGTCACTTAAAAACCGAGACTTTGTGTCTTATCTTAGATACGAGAAAAAGTTTATTGAAATACGTAAATCTTCGTCGCTCATAATGTAAAACACAAGGACTTTATAATCTCTGAGACTGAACTTGAAAGTCTAAGAGACAGTCACATAAAAGGTAATTTACTAAACTTCGAGTTTAAGTAAATAAACACTAACAGACTTCGCTTGGTTTTTAAAACACTTTTCCTTAAAAATTCAGTGTTTTTTTTTTCAGTGTCTTTTTTTCTACAGTTTCATCAAAGTCTATGAAATTTTTCGAAACTTTTCTCTGTGTCCAAGAGTCATCGACTAGTCATTTAAATTTCAAGAGACTAAATTTTTCCTATAGAAGATAAAAAATAGCATACAAACTATTTTCATGTACTGTATGTAAATAAAGTCTTGTATTTTATTCTTGACTTGAGTATCATCTCATTCAATATTTACAGAACGTGTATAACTCGAAATGACTTTTAATCCCCACATTTAATATCTGAATATTAATTTAAAAATTCGATCCGTTATATGGCACAGGTTTTTACTGTTTATAAAGTGCATCACTTTAAATATTAATAACAAAATATATGAAGTATGTACGTAAAACATGAATCTTTAGACTGCTTTTAATTTTTCATGGACATCAATCAAACACTGCACTTTGCGTACTTTTTATTCATGTACATTGCTCCATACAGAATATTCTATGCGAGGGAAATATTGTTATTCCATAAAAATTGCGATGAGGAAAAAGTATGTTTACATCCAATTAGCCAAATCAACATCATTAGATATTCGCAGCTGGAGATCTCTTTTGTTTATTTCTTTTTATAATCCACTATATAGTGACTCTGTGTAATCCTACTAATTACCACAAGAGTTATAATAAAATTCATGTAGAGGTTTGCGCGCGCTTCGCATTCGGTTATATTTGACACATTATTAGTGTAGATAAATTTGCGCTTTATTAGGTAAATGTTGACTCTGTTTCCTCGAAGTTCCTTGACATTGTTAAAAATCGTCTCACGACGCGCTCGAAGCTCTTTTAAAGCTGAATCTAATTTTAAAATCGAAGCGAGATATCAAAATTGAGAGAGACTTTTAATTGAATTCTCTTGAGTTTCTACGTATGTCGCACTGTTTTCGAAATAAAATTAGAGTCTCAGGCGATAAGAGAGCAAAGTACACAAAAAGCCTATTTATCTTTCAAAACACATAAAAACTTGCAGCATTTATATTCTAATAAAATATATAATATTTCACGTGTCTAAAATTATCACTATCACACACGTGTCCTTGGAACTCGTCACAAAAAAAAAGAAAATAATAAAAAATAGGTTATTCATTTTTATCAGGCCTAATGTCAGTTACTTGATTTATTAGAAAAACATACACATCGAAATTGTGCAAGTGTTATTTGCTTTAATATATATATAGTATATGTATTAAGTAGAGAAAACAAATATACAGAAAAAGGATATAGATTATTATGTATGAAGAGGCCAAAATAATAGAAAACAAGGCGAAATAATATACTAATAGTTGTATATACTTTTGACCTATTTCTAACAGTAAGACTCAGATAAATTGCTGTCAAGAACGTTATTATATATTAAAGATGGTAGATAAAGATATAATTAAGAGGAAATCTGAATTTTCGAATTCTCACTTCGCGTATGACTTAGGAATTTTTTAAATCGCTCTAATATTTCTAATTAGGCTTCTTGCTTGTAACTATATTAAACCCCCCTTGGTTCGCCCACGTTTCCAGCATTAAACCGTTCCACGTAATAATATTGTTTGCATTTCTCGGCATCGCGAGCATTGTTACTCCACCGATAAATGGGCTTATAGTTACGAGGAAAAAAAAAATGAGAAGGACAATATGTGCAATAATGGTAGAAAAAATGGAGGCGGGGTCCGATCGAAGCGACGTGGAGTATAACGACGTGGGCGGCATAGGGAGGACGGGAGGTTAGAATAAATAAAGCGATAAAATATAATATTACATCGTATTGCGACTGCCTGCGCCGTAGGGTGCATTGGCCTCGCAGAGACGTCAACAGGGCCGCTTTTCATTTTTCTTGGGCCCCGAACTACTAATCGAATGTTTCTACCCCAACTAATTCCCGAAGAAAATCAATCAATCAAGATTGAAAAACAAGTAAAGTGTCTTAAAATTTTACGAATTAAGATAGCATCTCTAGAAGACTGTTCATGGAAATTTTATGTAAAGTATAAAATAGTGCTCAATGCTCATATATATTATACTCATTACACATTACATATATGTATATTCTTTTTTCCTATGCGTCTGTTATCACGCACTACTTTTATCGCCATAAATTTTTCACTATCCTTCCATTTATATTTGTACACACTTAACTTATCCTCTTATCTTTGTGTCAAGTTTTTCCAAAGTTGCATTTGATTTTGAATAGCGCTATCTAAAAATGTAAACTTAATGTTTCGGATGTACAATGTGATTTTAAAAATAAAAACGTTTTTAAACTTTATAAAACTTGTGTCTGGATTTTGAAATTTATTTTCTGGAAAATGTTCAAGTTTGAGTTTATAATAAAACTTTATGAACATTTTAAAAGAAGCTATCATGTTCTAAATGTGAATGCGCGGCTACGTTGATTGCGAAAATTATATGAATCATTGGCCGCAGTCTACGTTTTTTTTTTTTTCAAACGAAGTGTCCATATATTTGGACAAAAATTTGCCATTCATCGATATTCGGGTGTTATCTTTATTTAAATGAAATAGATAGAAACTCTGAACAACGTAAATAATATTTATTAGCGAAAAATTTATTTTCAGGAATAAAGCAATTTAATGGGCTGTGGTTTTTTTTCGAGTGTGCATTTATTATTGTACAATTTATTAAAAAAAAAAAATACAATCGCTCATCGATAAAACATCGCAAGCGGGCGCGGCGCAACTGCAGGCATTTTATGTTCTCGGAGGGGTTGGGGAATGGGACGAGGATGGGGTCCGAAATAATAAAAATAAATACACAGTACAGAGCGTAGTTCTGTGTGGTGGCGAGGAAAGGGGGAGACATAATGATATACAAATAAAATATCCTGCGCAAGTAGAAACAGCGGTTCGTATACAGGGTGTCCAACAACTGGCTGGTTCACTGACAACCAGAATACTAATCTGTTTTCTCGTCAATGGGTATAGGAGTGAAATCAGTGCGTGAAGTTACAGACGCAGTTTAAGTGCGTACAGATCGTTAAAATATTTCCTTCTCGTTAATAAGCAGGTATAAAAAAAATACCCTGCATGTCGTGTGTTTCTTGTCACGCGAGCACGATGCTTCCAATAGTTGGAAAGAAACAGAGAACTGACTTTGTAACTTACAGGACAAGTGAAAGCAAGTGAATTGACTTTAGGATTCACTTTTCATAATGATAACAATTCATAGCGCATTAAAGAAGGGTGAACAAACCTTGAGTCACCAAGTGCAAGTCATTCCCAGAATAATTGTTCAAGGAATCTCTAAAAAATGATTGACAGTTTCAAAAAACATGGAAAGATAATTTTAGATCAAGTTCATTTTGCATCGAGTTCAATTCGATGTCATTATGAAGCAACACAATTAAAATATTCTTTACTATATAAATTAAATAATTATTAATGAGGTGATAAGAGGCACTGGCGGTATCGAGCGAAAAAAACAATTTCTTGCGCGAGAGTGCGACGTACGATAAACTGATTTCGTATTATACTTAATTTTTAATTAACGACAATTGCTTTTTATCTCGATCCCGCCTCCCACATTACTGATAAACGATTGGTGTTATTTTTACAGTTATTTCGGATAGTAAGAAAAAATTTAAGGGTGTTGGATTCAAACTCTAAACGTAATTGCTTACGATCGCAGGTATGTGGTAATTTTTGCGAACTAATTTAATGTATTTTTAAGCATTTTGCAATGTGAGCAAAACATATGCGATGTAAAGAAATATTAAACTTGTCCATGTACAGCAATCTCAAAAGAAAATGTTATTTATTTGTATTTTTTACTCCATGTTTTAACGTTTTTTTTATCAATAAGCAGATATTTCTATATTCTTTTATGTTACTAGTTACCTGTAAAGGAAACTACGCAGATTTTTTCTAACGTCTCATGGCAGCATGTATCCAAGAATAACAATATGTGATATAAATATGTAGGTCAAATTAATAATGAAATACTAAAAACGGTTGAATCACATCGTGATTAAATTCACTTTAATTCCTAACACCTGTTTTCATTCTACGACCGCCAAAGAATTTCCGATATAAAATTAGTTACGATTAAAACTGTATATTTTATGTATATTAAATATATTAAATTATGACTTAACATTAAATTTTTATTAAATCAGGAGTTCAGGACTTTATATAATTCAATTTTTCCTCGAAATTTCCTGGTAGTTCGGTAAACCTATTTCTATGTTTTCATATTATTCTAGCGAAAGTAAATCTTTAGAAAAGTGTAAACAGGAATATTTATAGAACTGTAAAACTGGTTTTAATCAAGTTTTAATTCTTTTGTTAACGTTATTCTATACTTATACATATATGGTTTATTCACCATATATATATACATGTTAGATATAGATGTCTACTAAATTTTGCCCTCGAAATTCCCGGACAATTCTCGCATTTTTCCCACTTATAAACATAAAGTCCCTTTACGATGGAATCATTTAAGAATTTCAATTTTAAGTAAGAAAAAACTATCGCAGTTGAATTGCAAAGGATGCGTAAAAAATAAACGAATACCAGTCATAACAATACCTAATGTCATTAAAAAAGTTGAAAAGGTCAATTTAAAAAAAATAAAAATAGGTGAGAAATAGGTTTCAAAAGAGATTCAGGATTTTCATAAGATTTCAAGACATTTGTAAGCGATTCAAAACGATTTGAATGGATTTAAAGGGATCTAAAGAAATTTTAAGGGATGTAAAACAAAATCAAAAAAATTTTAAAGATTTTTAAGAGATTTTAAGGGATTTATGAAATCTTAAAGGATTCTAAGAATTTAAGGATTTTCAAGAAATTTTACAGGATTTCTAAGAATTCAAGTGATCTTAAGGAATTACTAGGGATTTGATTAAATAGATTTTTTTCTAATCGGAAATGCACTTCTCGTATCAAAAATAAAATCAAGGACAATTCCCGGATTTTTCTCAATTTTCGGAATTCCTTAAATTCCCGCACAGTAGACACAGTGGAAGAGTAAAAAAAAATTCTGCGAGTATTCTCTTTATTCCTCTAATTAAATTAGATCGAATTTAATCCCAGAATGGGTTCATCGACTTCTTCGTAGACAAAACATGAAATGACTCGGTGTTCCAGGTGTTCCGCGACCCGTAGTGCGGATTGTTAACACAGAAACCAAAGTAACCAGCACAGTGCAGCGGCCAGCTGGCAATCGCGTCAGTCTTGGATAATATATAAATGACTATGAGCCATAAATTTCAATAAAATAAAGCAGTCTGGCGACGCAAGACGTCGGCCGGGCGTAATAGAGGGGAGAAAAGCTGGCAAGAATGGGGATGGGGTGGTCGCGACGAAGGCATCGTCCACAAGAGAGTAAAGTGAGGGAGAAATTCGCGAGGTTCGTTCGACACGATTCATATATATTCATTACGAATGCATACAAGTGTACGTTAGTGTCTTATTGGTGGCCTACTTCCACATATCTCCCGCGGCATTCTTGCTCTCCGAGTTTATTTATTCTTGCACCGAGCACAATGGTGACGCGTCGAGCGTCACTGCATACACGGGGTGTGTCGAATGAGGGACCCTTTGGGGCAGATTTCGAGCAGAGTCCCTCTAGCTAAGTCTGGCCAAGAAGCTATACAAAAATGTAGTCACAAATTTACTAGTCTTACAAAAAAAAAAAAAAAAAAAAAAAAACTTTTTAATAGGATAAAAATTGTAGGCTCCCATAGACAAATTCAGGCAAATGTTGTGAAACATTATTGCTTGAATAGAGAATGTTTTCCGTTTACTTTGATTAAATGAGATTACATTAATAAATACACTTTTTCAGAAAAAATGAATGTAATGACAGTGCTTTTTCCAGAAGTATGTAAATAAGTTGCCCATACATGTATATTGTATATATGCACGTCACATTTATCGTAGAAAATAACGATAAAAGCGATGCCCATAATGGCACGTATGCATCTGGTTTATCACTGGTCACGTTCATTCATTGCAACTGATGCGATCAAAGTACTACAGAATTCAGATTCAACAATCGAAGTAGCAAAACATAAGCAGGTAGCTTATCCTTTTCAATTAATCAACGGACAAGAAGATGGAAAAAAAACTTTGGATAATAAGTTATACAAGAGAATAGAGAGAAGCGTAAATAATAGAATAATGAAAGGAATATTTTTAAGATCTGTATTCTATTTGTTTTAATCTTAAAAACAAAGAGTATTATATGAGAGGAGAAACTATAAATCAGAACTGAACAAAACATAATATTTCAACTCTGCGATAGTTCTTAAAAAACATTGAAAGACTTGTGCAATTAGTTTAAAGCCATGAGAATAACATGATAAACATGGTAAATCCATCCCAAAATCTTAAACATCAAAGGCGATCGATGCAGGGTACGATCGATATATATCAGGAAAAGGACTCGAATTTGTCGATCGAACAACTGACAGCGCATATCCATCCATCTGGACAAGTCGTATAAATAAAAGTTTATTTAAAGACATTTGAAAAGCAAGTCGTGCGACCAGTGTGTACGTATAGATTGGTATATAGTTAATTGTAAGTGTGGGTGTTCGTTTGTATTGGTGAATATCGAGGAGAGCGCGCGCGTGGTTGCGTCGAGTTTACAGTAAGTTTATAGTTTATGTTATAAATTATTATTATCGTATTTCATTCCAAGAATAAGATTTATTAAAAACCCTATACATTACCACTCGTACCAGGCAATATATTATGCGCTGTGTATAGTGCCGGGCATCGAACGTCGCGCGTGCATGAAAGCGCATATGAAACGTATGCACATTATATATAAATATATATGTACATATATATGCACATTACACACATTGCTAACATTGCACACATTGCTCAGGTATGCATACACTTAGAGTCTTGAGAGTGCGTATGGATATACACCCACTCGTTAACCGATAGCAGCGTGTGCGATTTCAGGCGCTGCTGTCGCGATTCTGGAAGAATTTATTCGTTCTTAATTGTCGGTCACGAATCACGGATAGGTGTGACGGATCGTCCACCGAACATCGTCCAGTGGATTAAGTTTCAGCCAATCTACACCAAAGTTAAATCCTATACAGCGCGACTTGAGAGTTACGACAAATTTCCACATGTTGAACTGCAATAAATACAGTTGCGCACTAATTGTGATAGTCAATCAGTGGGTCAAAATGAAAATAGATATTCTAATCCGATAATATTTTTCGAAAGTTATCGCGTAAAACCCGGAAGTTATATGAAAATTAGCTGCGGCTTTCATTTGAAACTAACAAACCTTCTCTTTAAAGTAACCGGAAATAAAATAAGTTTTATATCAAAAATATAAAACATGTCGCAAGAAATATTCGATATTCACGGCAGGTGAGAAGCGAACTGAAATCTATCAGAGAAGCGCAGATCTCATTTATTAAGCCCTATAAACAGACTATTGATAACTACACGCTGATAACTTTATCGATAACCAGCACTGTAAATAGACATCAATATGTCTATTTTATAAATAATGGAAATTTCAAGAAAAACGTCTAAAATATCATTGCTCTTATGGATTTAGAAAAGGGTACATACGTATAAGTCCAGAATAGAACATCCTTTAATAGTTACATTAAGACACTCACCTGAAACAGAAAAAGGAAATTGAACGGTTAATCGATATATCAAACATCATTTAAGTTCGGTGACTCCGACAATTCATTTATAAAAGTTTATGGGCGAAATTCACAAACGGTCATCCATCCAAGCACTAACCGAGTCCGAACGTGCTTAACATTTGTGATTTCGACCGAGTCGATAATAACTACTCTCATAATACATAATAGAGTTCAGTTTTAATTTTAATAGTTTTAATATCTTGTTCGTGTATATAAGCCAATAAAGTTTGGAAAAACTTAAAAATTAATTAATATTTCGAGTATACATACATGGGTTGTGTAGATATATAGTACAAAAATAACAAGCTTCATTCGAATCGGAGCTTCGAAATAGTTTTTTGAGTTATTTGCAAAAAACGATTTTTTTACATTTTCCATTTTTCAAACCTTCTGAAACTAAGTGAAACATCTAATCTCATCAAAATATCAATGATTTGGGTAATTCGAGCGATGAATTTTAAAAAGTTTTGCGAAAATTGGCAATGTTTGGGAAAAATGAGGAAAACATTTTTTTTGAGTCTTAATAAAAGCCGGAATTTTTGAGATTTTTGAATGACTCTTGGACCAAATTGTCAGGAATGCCCACCGGGTTCAGAAAAATCAAGAAAAATTAAAATCCAAAAAACCGTTTTAGAGTTATTTAAAAAAATCGATTTTTTAAAACATTTTTCATTCTTCAAACCTTCTGAAACTAAGTAAAACATCTAATTTCATCCAAATATCAACAATTTGGGCTTCGAAAAAGTTCTCATCTCTCCCGAACGTGCTCAGCGGGATACCGGGAGGATAATCCTTAGTTTTAAAAGAAAATTTGTTGTCTTTCGCTAAAAAAAAAGCTGTATTATCAGCAACATAAAATTTATCAACCGGGGGTCTCGAACGAGAACATGCCAAGAGGACTCGCTGGACTTGTCTCTTACTCTTTTTCTATATTCTTCTCTCTCCTTCCTCTCCTCCCTCTACCCTCTTCTTTCCTCTAAATCGTCACTCTTTCTCACCCGACAGAAGAAAAGCATTAATATATCTGTATATATACACTATATATACTATATATCCGTGCATATAACAAACGTACGCTACCATCAAAAACGCGCGGGCACAAAGAACGAAAGAGAGAAGAAGAAAGAGGAAGAGAGAGAAACTCGGGGGAGAAAAGGACAGAGCGAAAGGGAGAGAGAGGACTGAAGCTGGTTGGTGGAAGAGAGGAGGAACCTACGTACATTAAAATATTATTCTCAGATGAAATACCGGGTGGGGCCCGCCGGCATAGCGAAGTATATTTTTAGAACTTATATAAATACACGAATCATAATGAATACACACGGCGTAGCATGCGCTTGCTGCAGAGCTCCTATAACTCGTGTGTGTTTCCGTTCAACTTGATGTACGTACAGAGACGAGGTCGTCGCACGGAAGCCTACGAGTACTACTCATATATGTATGTACTTTTAAGATCTCGAGTGCTCAAGTCCTCATCGATTCTATTCTCTATTTGATTAAGTTTACTTCTGATGAAAACAAAGGATATCGCTTTCCAGAAAAAAAATATTCAAAATCAAATTCCTATAGAACAATCTGAAAGATAAAAGCCTTAATCTTGATTTTTCATCAAATTAACCAAGTCCCAACGAGATTTCAGTCATCTTAAGAAATAAGAACCTTCCGAGGATTTCTTTCTTCATTGTGTTACTACACGGAAAAAATAACTGGTCCAAAAAATGGAAAAAGTTTGCGAAATTTTAACAAAATAGTATGTCACTTTTGGACAGGCCACAATTTTTAGAAGA
>JAUESH010000040.1:171851-181982 GCA_032275165.1 Synergus magnus
GTTGCGCTGACCAAACTTTGGCTGCAGCAACCATAACTATGGTTGCAGCAACTATAGATATGGTTGCCCCATATTTTCCCATTTTCATGGTTAGCCCAACCATAGCTTTCTCTCCGTGAAGTAAATTATGAAAGTGGTGGGTATCAAAATCTCACGAATACAATTTTTAGAACTTTTGTTTTGTGAATCGTGTATTAAAAAATCTGGATAGAATAAAAATGGTACAGAGATCAACCCCTTCGTAAAAAAGGCCGACTCCTTCTCCTCCGAGAAGTGCGCGAGGGCGAAGATGAAATACGGGGATCGTTGACCTCAATCAAGTGGTTGTCATAAATTTCCATCAAGCTGCACGAGGGACGTGCTAATAGTCGATACAAAATTGCGACTGCAAAGACTGGACTTGGGCTGCTGCCATGCGATTTTAAGACACCTCGGGAGCCTTCAAAGACCGATTGCCAATGAAACGTAAAAGAAGGCGAGATTGAAGGAGCCCTTATGATTCCAAACTTGTTTCGGACGCTGATTGGAGCGCTCGTACAAAACTACTTTGAATGCATCACTATACTAATTGCTCGGAAGCCTGGCACCTTTAATGAATGTGCCTTTTACGATTGCATCACTCACCACTACTTTTTCTGTTTATTTAGCTCTTTTGACAATCTTACACAGAAAGTAAATAAAATATCTTAAATACATACGAAAATATTATATGTGCGAATAAACTAATAAAATGTGAAGAATTTTCTCTGAGGTTGAAAAATTAATTCAAGTTGGGTTCACTGATTCAATAATGGCTGCCAGGAACTTGAATTCTTTGACTGACAAAAAACAGACTTTGGAAAGTTGACTTTGGCAGAATAATAAATTCTTTCGAATTCTATTGAGATTGCTTGACATTTTTTAAAATCATTCAAAATGTTTTTGAATCTTGTAACATCCTCTCGATATTTTCAATATCGATATTCCATCACTAATATTTCTATCGGAACTCTTTATCGATATGAAACATCGATATATCGGCAGGGTGATATCGATTTTAAAATATCGATAATCGAAAGAAAATATCGATACTTTTGTTATCAATACTCCATCACTAAGGTCGACCCCTCGATCTCTAATGTGAGATGCTGATGTGCGCAATCGACTATGTACTTAAAATGAATTGCGTAATTGGTTTAGAAAAAAGAACATAAAGCTGAGATCAGCTTTGCAAATGGAAAAGTTAAAAATTTATTTTTAACTACCTTCGCCTGTTTCTTATGGTTGAAACGTATTATTCAAATATTGGCATTACTATTTGACACCTTTGAAAGTTTACTTTACAATATTTGCGTTCCAGAAAAACCAAAGAGTGAAAATAATTGTTTGTTGTGAGTTGTGGAATGACACTTTTCATCCAACTCACCCATGTGATTCCTCCTTTATGGGAGTAGGGGAAAAAGACTAGGGTAGAAGCGAAAGGGTCAGGTGTATATCAGGAGTGGCAACGTTATAGAGAAGATAAATATGGACCATTTTTTCATACACGGCGCTGTGAATACGTCCGGAAGTTTTTATAGTTATTATTTTTTCGTGTTTATCTCTGGCGCATTTCGAATCGTAAATCCAAGAACGACGCGTCGTTATGCTCGAAATGGACCGGGATCCTACCTTTCAACGGCGATGACCGGACATTAAAAATTTCCTGATAAGGAGCGCTCTTTCGCGAAATTTCCCATTTCGAAAGTCGTATTATTCGTATAAAGCATCCTTGCCTCTTAATAAAGTGATTTTTGTCGACTTTACATTCCTATGTTGAATCAAAAGTCCTTTAACTATCAAAAGTTGAAAACGATTTTATTTTTATCACAGAATAAATTTCTTTTGTATCTAATACTTTGATTTACACTTGCACCATTTGAAATTTGTTAATTCTCTCCAAATTCAAGAAAAAAAAGGAGAAAATTTCACGCACCAGTAGTTTTTAAAAATGTTTACCCGTCGATTTCACGGTTTCAAAATTAAATTTTTTCTCCTAAAAATGGTTGTAACGAGCTTATGCATTTAAAATTAAGTGTAATAAGTTGATTAAAAAAGGCAATTTTTGGAAAATCAAGTTAAGATTTTTATTAATTTTATTCCAAAAACAATCAAATGTATTATTTTTCTGGACGGGCATAAATTTTTTAATTTCCGGTATACGAGTCTGGAGTAAACATTTTTATGTAAAGCGCGCACCCTTCTCTTGATGTAACGTCATCCTTCCCCGCCCCATTTCTCCTATCGATTCATTACGTCATTTTATAGATTGCCTCTCGGGCATTGGTAGAAACGAGCTGAAATAATTAAGCGTCGGTTATAAATTGTAAGTATATGTTGTAAAGGCGGATTACAATGGTAAAACATGCAGATGCTAGGTAAATAACTAAAGAATTGTGCGCCACCTACATAACGCGGTTTGCCGCCGCTGGCCTGGAATCGAAATGAAAACGTAGCTGCAAGCATCCATAAAAACCTTTTTCTCCTCGGCAATTAGCAATAAAGTTTTCATCGTTTAATAAAGGCCAGTACAAATAAATGGGACGATAAAAAATCGGGATACAATACCGACGTTTGCCGGACCCAACACGCAAATCTATAGACTCGTGTGTTGTGTCGCCACACACTTCCACTCTCCTATGTGTGTAAATATCCACCTGACTGTCATATAGATATTTTCTAGATCGGACTATATGAGATTGTCATTTCGTTCGGTTCGTCTGCGTGGAAAAAAATGTTATGGGGAATATGCCGAAAAAATCTGCACGTAAAAAACAAGCTTTTCCACCATGAAAGGCAATACTATTCGCTCAACGAAAAATACCATTTTACCTATGTTATTATTGCCTATACCAGCATTATTCATCTTGTTTTACAGTCTAAAAAACAATTATTCTTTTATGCAAAAAAAAATTATTGCGAATCGATGAAACATGCGTTTTAATTTTCTCTAATGGAATTTTTATTTTTTGCACAATGGAGAAGTTAATGAAAGGCGGTTGGAATAGCGTTTTCATTATTTCCATGCTCTTTATTATTATGCGGAAATTTTTTTAATAAGCGAGAAAAACAAATACTAATTTTTTCATAAAAAAGGTGGATGTAATTTTTGGCTAAAAACCATTTTAAACAATTGAATTTATATATGGTGTTCTTCATATTCAACACTCACAAAAAATGTTTCCTGGATCAAACAAGAAAACAACAAATTTTTTACTTCAATTAACAAAGCATTTATTTAATGTTAATAAATTGAAAATATCTACCTCATTGACTGTGTTCATACAATTATTTGTTTTATTTATTCAAAAAGTTTAATGCTTAAAATGGGAATACGATATAGTTTTTCAGAAAAACCTTTAGGAGCGCAGTGCTGTCTTTTTCACAATAGGGACGACTACAATTTTTTTAAATCAAATAAACATTTGTTTGACCCCATATCAAAGATATAATAAAATTCTTTGTGAGTGTTTCTTTGTCTTCCTTTGAAGCTATCAGAACCAAATTTTGCAGGGCGTCATAAATTTTTCCCGCGGATTTTTTTTGAGATATAATGAAATTCTTTTCGAATCTTTGACATTTTTTTTTAATATTTCAAGACATGAAGAATGATTTTAAAGGATCTCAAAATATTTCAACTGATTTTAAGAAATTTTAAGAGCTTTTCAGAGATTTACAGAAGATTTAAAGGATTTTAAAGAATTTCAAGGGATACATTTTAAGCGATCTTTCGAATCCCTTGGAATTCTTTAAAATCTTTTGATGTCTTTTTGAATCTCTTAAAATCTCTTTAATTTTCTTACAAGCACTTAAAATATTTTAAAATCCTTTAAAATTCTTTAAGCCCTTACCTCCGTCTGTACGAAATGAAGGTAAATGACCTAGTTTTAGGAAAAAATATTTATTATTAAAAACGTAAAATTGGGGAAACTAAATTTACTCTTATGGTAATTACCGCGTGCCCTTAGGTACAGTTAAAAAGTTGATTTCTGTTGTTTGATTTAGATTGTTAATTTTTCGCAACAGCATAAAGTGTGATCGATTTGGTAGATTAGACAAAAAAAAAGAGATTTTTGAAACTTCGTGCAAAGAACGCATGTAATTGTGACATGGTCGAGAACTGCTTGGCAGTCGTAGCCGGTAGTCGTAATGATCCGTAACGGTACAATCCTGCTCGAGCGCAAGTAAATATAATTTACCAGGGCCCCATGTCGATCCACCTTTATTTTTCTAACGACGTTCATACCTCAAAAGTAAACCGCACGACGATAGTAATAATACACCGTTATTGCCACGACTGAAAATAAAAATTGCCAAAGGAAATAGAGAGAGAGAAAGAACGGAAAATCAAACGAGCGAAAAAATACAGGATGAAAGAGCTGTACGAAAATAAGCGTCGAGTAAATTGCAGTAAATTGTGAAAAGGCGAGGGATCTGCGCGCAATATGAAAGTATAAGTTGACTAACGAAGTAATATAGTACTGTTAAAGGAGTGAATAAGGAGTCAGTATAATGGTAACACATTGTCGTTTTGCGTAATTTCGCATTAAAGTAAAATATATATCTTTGTACATAATAATACTTGAAAACATCACTTCCCAAAAATTGATTCCTAATTTAGTGTTTTGTTCTTTTGTTTCAGGTGAGTGTCTTTGATTGTGTGATATGTCTTCCATTTCTGTAAGTTTTTCAAAATAATTTCACAAATTCGAAAAATTCCGAAAAAATTCCCTCTCAGGCAAAAATTCCCAAGATATTTTGCTTTAACTCGCAGATTTTCTGGCATTCACTCATGTTTATGATAGAGGCTTCGTAGCCCTCTGGGCGCCAGCGAATATAAAGCGCAGAAGGAAACGAATGAAGGTAATCATTTTCCTGCTAACAAGAAGTACAAAACCCCATAAAAAGGAAGAAGAATCATAAATATAGTGACATATCCTCCTCCATCTTTCACCCTCATGCTCGAGCTAGGGGATAGACAGAAATGCAGACGTGTATCGCCTGATAACAGATAATAGGTAGCATATAGATAGGAGTCTCTCTCTCAGAACGGATTTTCTCTTCTCTAGGAAGGACCTCCTTCCTTTCTCTTCTCCAGGATCGTTCCACACATATATGTGTAGATGAGAGGATCGCGAATAGGTTCGTTGGTAGAGGAAGGGGAGATCATGGAATCACGTATGGTGTGTGAAAGGGTATGTGTGAATGGGGGGAGCCGCCGGGCATGCCGCGAGTGAAAAACCGGAAAAATATGTCATCGTTTCATCGACAGTCATCACAAAGACCGAATGAATGAGCGAAAGAGCGGAAGAGCGAAAGCCACCCCCGCGAAGCAAAGATCCCTTACCAATGGTGTGGCATGGCGTGGTCTGGCGTGGTGTGGCGGGGCGAGGTGTCCCGTGGCGTGCAGTCATTGTGCACTGCTCATCCCGGTGTATTGTCATCCGAAACAATGATTTCATAAAAATACACGAGGAATTGGGAGCGCCGATAACAGATACGAACCCGCACAACATATACTTGGATTGGAACTCGGCCCTGCGTCCTGAATGCCAAGTAAATGCGAGCCAGTTTGCAGAGATATTTATGCGCCAAATTGGAGGACGATGACTCGTTGAGGGGCGCGAGTCTCCAATTCCAATTGTTGCCTCCCAACACAACGTGTAGAAGCCAGAATTTCTTCATTGTTGGTACTTTGAGAATAATCAGAACTTTCATGTTGTGATCTAATCGGATTCAGGAAGTCGTTTATATATCTTCACATTTTATATTCACCTTCACTTTTTAAAAAATCTGTATACAATTTAATATAATATATGTGCAAATGACTTCATATACATTTTAGATTTTCATTTACAAATGTATATGAAGTCAGTTGTATATGGGCATATCCACGAATTTAATGAATTTAATGAATTTTTTATACCAAAATAAAATTAAACGTTAAACATCATTTCATTAGGATTTATATTTTCTTTTAACTGTTGAATTTCCGAACTTTTATATTCTAAATAGCCATGATACACATTTCAGTATTGGAAAAACAATGGACCTTGATTTAAAATAAAAGATAAAGTATGATGATTAAAAATATATAGTTTCGAGAGTTTCATATGACATCATATCATAAAATTTCAGCGACTTTTCATTAAATAATAGAAGAATTTAATTAAATTGTAGAAAAAAGTGAACACTATTTAATGAAAAGTCGCTGAAATTTTATAATATTAAATTTTAAGACATTTTTTTCCGTGTATGGTGATTTACATGCTACAGGAATGTATCTTGAGCATTTAAAAACAATATAAACAACATTTTTGCATCTTCTATTTATAAAATATTATTCATTCAATTCAATTTATGAACTTATTAATTTAAATATTTTACGCAAACTGCGAGAATATGCAAAGATATTGACCAAGCTAAAAGCCTTAAGATTGGTTTTGGAACTTTTTTTTTCGAGAAAATAACACTTTTCGTGGATATGCCCATATACATACATTACATATTAAATTTCATACAGATTTTTTTAACAGTCTTCAGATTCAATTCCTATCATTTTCCCTAAATTCCATGAAAATCCACAGACAAAATCTTTAACACATCGAAAAAAATACTTTTTTTTCTGTTTGAAAAAGAAGGTGAAAAAAGGAATTTTTAAAAAGGTGTATGAAAAAGGGGGATTGAAAATAGGATGAAATGTCCCCTCTCTATTCTTAGACATTTATTGTTTCGCACAAGTCTGTTCTTCATCTCCTTTTTCTGTTTCTGGCTTTATATTTGTTTTCCTTTTTAGAACGCTCTTCCCTTTTTCTCTTCTATCTTTGCTGCGCGCAGTATGAAGATTAGCAATAAAATGTATTCGAGTACGACGACCCGTGCGTATCGAGAGTTTTTTCCACGTTCAGTTGATACATTGTTCCCATTGTAAGCCAGTTTCTAAAGATTAGTTAGTAGGCCTCGAAGTCAAGGAAATGGTTTGGTGTTGTGTATGCAATCATTAAAATATGCATGGGAATTTGTCTGTGTGATGAAAATAAATTTCATGTTACGTATGAAAACATGAAAAAATATAACATTTATCATGCTGCTTCATTTTCTTTTAAATATTTGTGTGAAACACTTAATACGTCACTTTAAAAAAGTGGTCCCTTTTCGTTGTAACATCTCGTGATACTGGGTTGCCAATAAGGATAAGTTGGAAAAGCTAGGGGCGTTTTTCGGTCTTCCTGTGGCGATATGCAACAGGTTATAGTTTTTGGCACACACCTCTGCTTCGTTCGGCCCTCTCTCGTTCTCTGTTTCTCTTGCGAGTTTTGCGACACTATCCCTCTCCCTCAAGCTCTTTATCCGCTCTGTCATTCCATCCAGAGTATTTTCCCTCGTTTCCCGTTCCTCTTTATCCGATTGTGAATTCTCGCGAAACGCCGCCGCGACCAAAGGGCGCAAAATCACAGCCAAAGCACTTTGAGCTCAAACGAAACTTTCACCCTCGACTCCATTGAACCCCAACACACAAATTCCAGCTATTTTTTTTTTCTTTCCGGTCTCGTTTCTTCTGCATTCACGCTCCGGGTAAACGGCATCTTGAAGAGGAGAAATTAATTCGATGCTCAGGGAGAGAAAATATGCACACGATTAGAGAAAATGTTTCAAATGCTTCGGGCGATGCATCAGAAAAATATTGCTGCGACAGAAGTGGTACGAGATGATGAATAGGGGGGGAGGGGTAAATTCGCGTGTAATTGCGAAATCCCACAACCGTATTTAGCAAAAAAAAAAAAAATTATTTCAATTGAAGCGAACCGTTCGCTTCTGCAATCCCCCATTCTTTTAATAATATAGCTTGCTCGTCTCCCTCGGTCATAAAGATTTGCGTTTTGTACACGGAAACATTATATATGCCACCTAGGGATAAATTCAAATTACTTACCGTTTGATCAATAATTCGCTCAAAACTTCTTGATAGTTTTACAAAATCGATTTCTTTATTTCGTAAAAGTTGAGGTAGAAAGTATATGTGACTATAGAATGCCGTAAATGCCTGCTCACACGCTTAAATATTAATCTAAAGCAATGTGAAATTACGCCAACTTATTCCAACTATGTTTGCTGTGTCACTTTGAATTTTTTATGTTAGGTTTCATATTCCTAGAAATTGCATGACTCAGATATCGTTTTTATTTTTATATGTCAATACAAATTCCGTACTGTAAAATTACTAATATGAATATCTTAAATTTCGTTCTTAATTGAGGGAATTTTTATTCTAATTGTAATAAATTCAATTTATCGCGAGCTATAACATGCGAGCGATATCCTGCAAATATGTCTGCGTGAGTATATCGCATGCAATACGCGCTCTTTGAATACATGTCATACGTATTCAGCGACACACCCATATGTTTCATTTTTAATAAACATATGAAAACAAAGTCCGGAATAGATAGGTCAACAAGTATTTCATTCAACGGCATATTCAATCTAATTAATTTTTTTTTCTTCCTACGCGTTTCGACAATGTCAAACAATAGAGTTATAATTTAAATCAATTATTTCTGTGTTCAATCTGGAGGATGTGTTTATAAATTCTAATTTGTTTTAAAATTGTGCCGAGTGTAACTTTTATTTGGCACGCAATTTTTATTCCAACCGAAAAAGCATACAGTCGAATTATCTCCAAAAGAATGTTTTCATAAATCAGAGCTTGCGGCCCGTTCGATTCATTTTGGAAAATAACAAAAATTTGAAAATATTTTGCCATGCTTTTTATTTTGCCAGTGAAAGGAATGCAGGACGAGGGGGAATGGGTGAAGCCCGCAAGCCTCTGTCGCGTTACGAAAAAAAGCTCGATTTTTTTCTCGTTATAGTTCTGTGTTATTTGCTTTATGGGAACGCCTGTTACAGATAAATATAATAGGCATTCATTGCTGCGTATTGTCCTCCACGAAGCGCCGCGCACGCCGAGGCTTTACACTTTTTCCTGCCCTCCTACACCCTCCCTCTCTTGTGCCCCTTTTTCCACCCCTCCTCGTTGTGTCCCGGATCTACCCTCAACCCACTGCTTTTTTTTCACCGCTGACACCACCGGCACTACCACCAACGAGACAGAAGCTATGCAAGCTCTCATTTTTATTATTCGCGTTTTTTGGAATTTTTCCAGTGGCGCCCAGCATTGTTTCACGGTTTGTCATTGTTGTCCACATCCTGGGTAAGAGAGGCGCGGAAAAGAGGGATATGAAACCCCCTCCCTTCTCTTTTTTTTTCTCTGCGACCCACGTATCATACATGTTCGATATGTGTGATATCTGTGATACGCATGATATGTGTGATATGTGTATATGAATGAATGCATGTGACGATGATATAGCATAGCGAAGCTGAAACGAGGCTCGATGACTGTCGAATGACTCCCGGCGAAAACTCTCTTGCGACTTTTCTCATTTTCTTTTTCTCTTTGTCACCCTTTATGTTCTGGCTTGACAAGAACGTTCATAAAAGCCGTTCAATCCAATGATAAAAAGCTTGCATCAGTTACAGGCATTTTTCACTTTTCAAGAGAATTTTTTCGGATGAATTGGCGAACTTTTGGCCCATTGACATTTTTTTGAAACCAATTCAGTTAAACAATAAACCCTTATTATATGAGTCCTTGTTACATAACTTAAGTTTTCGAATTGAAATACATTTTTTTTTAAGTGAAAATTTTAATTGATTAGTCGAGAAACTTTTTATATCAATTTTTCATTAAATTACATTAATTCTTCCTAAACTTCGTTGCAATTTGAGGACAAACGTGTCATAATGAGAATTTTTACTAGTGAAAATACTAAATTTTATAAAAAAATGTATATGATACTCTAATACCATATATCTTAAAGTTTCATATTTTTTTCTAAATTTAGTATTTTTCAATAGTAAAAATTCTCAATATGAAAAATTGAACAATCAGGGTGGCCACATGTCAGGGAAGTCAGGGAAATGTTAAGGGATTGCAAGTAGCTGTCAGGGTAAATTGAAATTGACATTTATGTTGTGTTATTTTTGTCATATATAGCTTTTATAGTTTATTTAACAGGTTTTAGAAGCTTTCCAAGGATTTCGAAGGATTAT
>JAUESH010000040.1:187815-206520 GCA_032275165.1 Synergus magnus
ATTGAAAATTTATTCGCATTTTTAATACTTTTCTGTCAGGGAAATTTGTCTGAAAGTCAGGAAAAAGTCAGGGAAATTGACAAATTGAATCTTGTAACCTTGTGTAAAATCTTGTGTAACCAGAAACTTCTAATACTTTTAACTATACAATTTATAGTAATGGCATATGTTTCTAAGTGTGGAAAGAATTTTATTTTTTTACGTTGGGACTCGAAATCTTTTCGTTCATAATAAGGCTTCAGATTTTGTATACCAGAAGAAGAGGAGGGGTAAAAAATAAGGCACAAGCGCTCGGAAACGAGCAGTAATCATAAACGTAAACATAAAGCCAAATGATAAACGCAACAAGGGATATTTAATGGTAGGGCTCTTTCGCATGCAGAGTACAATGAGAGATCCGAGTGTCAGATGTATGTGTGCAGTATGCACGTGTCAAACTATATGCATGCACATGTGTGTGGGTCGGGTTATGCGTTTTCGGGCGATTTAGATACGCCTGATCGTGTCGATTCTCGGATAGTATATATTTATCATATTCACCCTCCGACTGACCACGAATCAGGTGAAATGGATAAAATAGTCTTCTCACTCGTAGAGAAGTCCGATACTGAAAGCCAATAAATATTTACAAAATCACTCTCTATCAGCAAAATTAATTATATTCAATCTCTTTTGGTTTGTTACATACACTGAGTATTTTTTTTTTTGCTTTCTAAAGCAAAATGAGAGTTTGGTTTCTCTTGATCAGCTATAGTGCGCCTAATCGTTTTGTAATAGCGATTTAACGATCGAGTGATTGAAACCTTTTTTTAATATCGTCAAGACCTTTTCTATTTCTCGGATCAAATCACTCGGCGTGGCTCGCCTATTCTTTGAATGCATTTGTTACCCACGTGGATAATACCCGAGTGTATCATAAACGTCCCTGCGGTCACAATAATTAGGTGTGACTCCCATAATTTGCGCCATCATCCTAGACAATTGCTGCAATATCGCTTGGTAGTAAATAAGGCAAAATCTACACACAATGAGCCTGGTTTCATCGTGAGGTATGATCAATTTGAATATCACTCTGGACTTGAAAGTTTTTGCAAATAAATTCCTGGATTGATTCGAGGAATATTTTAATTGGATTTTTTAAAAATCATATCAATCCAGAATATGTTGAAGCAGTTGAATGACCGCACTGAAAGGAACAATGCTCTTCAAAACAATTCAGTTAGTGATAACAAATTTGCAAAGAGTGTAGGGAGTCATTGATGAAGCTCATGACTGTAATTCAAGTTGAAAATGTATAAATAGTTTTAACTAATAAATGTCTCATCAGTCGATCATTTGATTTATTCAACCAATTAAAATAGCGTAAACGAGGAAATTATTAAATCGCGTAATTGTTCTTAATATTTTTTTTTTAAATGTGATAAATCCAGCAACTTTTAAAATAGTAGTAGGTACAATTTTATTCGTTTCCCCAGCTCTTTTTTTCAGTATTAAAATTTAAATATGTTTCTGCAATTGTTTTCGCTGTGACGAAAAAGCACAAAGTCCGAGATTCGTTGGCAGATGTTTTTCATACAATACACGTAATTATAAATACGTGATGTGTAATAATAAATAATAGCTTGCTTGACTGGTGCGTCATTAGAAACTTCTTATACGCGTGTTTTATAACTTGGAATGCATTTTCTTAAAGTAGGTATATAATATTTTAATAAGCTGCGATTGGAGAGGATCACTCTTATAGTTTTTTCGAGTATGTATTCTTTTTGTAAAAAGTTCAGAAGAGATCGTAAAGCTGGATCGTAAAACACTTCATATACATTTATAAAATTTAAGAAGCAGTTATAAAAAAGTATCATAAGGAAGAAACATTAACAAGTCTGAATGATAAAATATTGTAAAAAAACTCAACTTTTAACAATAATCAAATTCACGATGAAAATATGAGAAGTAATATCCTCATAGAAGAAGGTTCTACCCATGCAACAAAAATAACTTTGTATTCTCAATATCGACATATAATATATATCAATATATCCATATATAAACAAAATATTTTTAAAAATTTTTAAATCGATATCGGAGGGTCATAAAAGATTGTTAGGATTCATTAATAGGTCAATATTGATGCGTCTCGAATGTATGAATAATTTTATCCAATACATTAACGTTGTATTCCCAATATCAAAAAAGTTTTTCTCGTATAAACAAAAAAAATTTTTTTAAATGTTTAAATCGATATTGGAAGGCCATAAAAGGTCGTGGAAGGTTCGTCAATAAGTCAATCGATGCGTCTAGTCGAAGCCTACAAAGCTAGTGTAAAACCTTCACATTTTTATAAATATAAAAGAATATTTGTAGTGATAAACCTTTTTTTTAACGTAAAAAAACAGTTCTAATTATCAGATCTAACTGAAAATCCTATCCACTTTGAACATTAACTGGACCTACAATTCGATAAAATTTTGAAGGTCGTAGCTTTTCTCATTTTCGAGATATCGTGCGTTCAAAAAAGTTACATAATCTCTCTCACACACACACATACACGGAAGAATATTTTTTTTTTTCATTTTCATTGTCGATTTTCGATACATAAAAAAATAGATTTGAAAATTTAGGCGAAAAAAACCTTCTTCTGTGAGGAAACAATAAATTTTAGAAGAAATACTTGAAATATTTATGTTGATTAATAATTTTTTATGAGTAGAGGAAAATTTTTCGCTAGTAAAAGTCTGCTAAGAGTACATTTAGGTCTGGGAACTTGCGACACGTTAGCCGTGCAATATACAACACAACTACAATTATGTATGAATCATTGATATAGTGTCTCGTACAAAGGGCGCTTTTAACTATTCAAAGGACACTTCCGTACGCCCTTTATTCTTGTCAGAGATGCGACGAGTCTGTTTCACTTCTTCTCTCTATTATTCACACAGTATTGACTTGTTCTAGAGGTGATTATTACACCAAAGGTATATAACAGCTCGCGCGATGTCACCCTTTCGTAATAATATATTAGGGTTTCTTTCACGTTTCAAAATGCACAAATAATTCATTCAGAGAAATAAAAGAAAAACTTTGCAATAATGATTTAAGTATTATTTAAAAAATAAGTGTTTTATCTTGTACACTTTTCTTTAATTGTAGAAACGAAAATTAAGAAAAAATATTCTTTTTTAGCCGACATTCGCTAGCAACGTTAATTAAAGTTTCCTCTTCTAACATTATAAAGTTGAGAGTTTAAAAAAAATCACGTAACGCTGCTTGGAAGAACCCTTTACAATTTCTGAAGGGTGCTACTGAATCTCTCTCTCTCTTTCTCTCTCTCTTGAAAATAAAGACCCTTTGAAAAATGAAATAATTGCAAATGTAATTTCGATTTTCCATGTAAATCTCAATTTCCCTTTTACAGCCTCCATTAAGTTCACTCCACTCATTAGCGACTATCAATTAATTACATACAATAGCTTTAATCATTTGCGATAAATTTACAACGTTTACAAAATAAATGCAGATAATATCAACATTACTGACACTAAACATTATTGAATTTCTGCTAGTAGGGTATTGTTGACAATATTCAATATTTCTGCTTATATGCTCACAATTTTAACGTAAACTGAAAGGTCGTGGCCAGTTGTCCTGTTTTTTAAGGGCATGTGATACTTTTCCATAAGAGCAATTTATTTTCCGCAACTTTACACCTGCAGTAATAAATATTTTTTGCCAAATCTAGGCCATTTACCTCCGTCTGTACGAAACGGAGGTAAATGGCCTAGTTTTAGCAAAAAATATTTATTATTGCGAACGTAAAGCTGGGGAAACTAGATTTGCTCTTATGGTAATTACCACATGCCCTTAAGACGAAAAATGAAATCTTGCGAATTTTATTGGTTAAATTAGAAATTTTGTCTCGTCAATGCAAAATTGAAAAAGTAATAAATATTTTATCTTTTGCATCTTCTTCTGTCTCGATACGAAAAAATGAAACTTTCTCACTTGAAATTTAACCCTAACAAAAATCACAAGTTCTTAAATTTCTTATATAAAAATAAGTTTAAAAAAAGTATAATTAATACAATAATATAAACAGTAAAATTTATTTTTCAAAAGTACTTCATGTTTCGAACAGGGTCGTATTCATTGATATTCATGCTTCGGTCTGACTACACTCGGTTAGATCTACTTGCGAAGAAGGAAATACTTAAGTTACACCACTTATTTTCAAAATGAGTTCCTACATACGAAGGATTTACAGTTTACAATAAATTAGAAGGTTTTTAAGACCTTACAAAATTTTTTAGTTGTATATATATTTTTTATACATATATGTGTGTATGTGTGTGTGTTTACATCAGGACACCGATCGGTGAGAAATATTTGTAGGCTCTGTCTTTTTTTCATATAACCAACAGCAATGCTACGTGTGGAATGAATGATGAATTTCATGATGAATTGTGAGAAATCAAGCTGGTGTAAAATCGATATTATAATGAAATTCCAGGAACATATCAATATTAGTATCATACTGAAGGCGAGGAATTCATCGAATTCCTGAATGATATTGTCTACCACGAGAACAATTCTGCCGGTGGTCATACAAATTGTCCCTTTCCTATTTTCTCCCTACACTCCCATGCCTCAAAATGTTTGGCCCTCTCCGAGCGACCGTGTTATGACTTCGCCAATAAAATCGAATTACGTGTTTCGCAGTCAATGTCCCACGTTTTATTATCAACAATTGGTATAAATTCCAAAATCTTTGAATATATTTTAAATAATATTAACTTTGTATGTTTTAACTATTTCTATGTTTTTGTTATTTCAAATGGGAATCTAGAAATGTCTAGTAAAGGAAGATAACGATTTTTGCGTGCAGTAATTATTATTATAAATCACTAAAGTCATAAAAGCGCGTACATTTTTCACGTTATTCAAATAAGTTTCGGATTTAAATAAATCAACTTTTTAATTATGTAATTAAAAATTGCTTAAGTGTTATATAACTAATGTGAATCGTAGCGCGTCGGTGGGATAGACGCCGCTGGAAGTTGGCGTCTAATTAATTCGCAAGTTGAAAAGTACTGGGTGACACTTGGCGTCACGGGATCGATGGCATTAGAGCATTATCGGTATTATCTGAACCCCCTAGTTTACAATGTTGAAACTGGATTTCACCATTCTCGAATATGAAAACGCTGTTATTCACGTTTATATATCTCTCAATGGCCATTTCAAATTATTATCCCACAATCTCCAGAGGCGACCTTGAAAAATGAACAGCAGATGTTCATTTCAGTCTGTTTTTAAGTAACATTTGTATAAAGTATGTATATTGCTACTTCAATTATGTTGTATTTATAACATATAAGTTCGTAAGCGCTATTTATATACTTATTATATTAGAAAAACAAGAGACATAAAAAGCTGCGTGTAATGAAACGTACATAAAATGCAAAAACTGTTAATTAATTTCCACTTGCAGTGATTTGTCAATACTTTAGGAAATATTGACATATGTGTCCTTGTGGTGTAAAAATAGCTATTTACATTGATTGCATTTTGCTATGTCTTATTACGATATGAAATTAATTATACAGACTCAAGCTCTCGAAACACACTTGACATACTATTTCAATGTGTTTAACCCCTTTCTGTTCTTTTCGAATACAATTGCTCTTTTCTCTCCAGGCAATTCTTTCCTCTCCAAATTATCAGTGTTTCAATTCTAAAAGAAAATTTGTCAACTTGTCTGTAATATTACATAATACATTGAATTATTTTACATTTTTTCGATTGTATTCCAAAATCTTACAAATTTCATTGTTCAGTGAAAGTGCATTGATAACTCTGGAGGTTATTGGAAGTTACACGACCAAGGGTGGTTCGAGTGCAGGGGAGAGAGAATTGACCCCGCATTACCGGCCAAGTGATATTTGCGTTCCACTCACACTGGATTTCTCGTTCGTCACTCTATTTTGCTCATATATCCCTGTTTTGTTCCTTCCACTGCAGGAAAGCCTAGGTCGAGGCTTTTTATTTGTCGCTTCATTATTACAAATGCCTTCACTTGTAAAGCCAAAGTAGAATTGAGGATCTTATATCTCTGTTTCTTTAATTTTTAATAGCTGAAATGAATTGTGTTCCGATGCGCAATATTATCAAACAAATAATATTACGCATATTTAATATCACTCATTATTAACATTAAAGCAATTAGTAATATGCGCTTCTGTGCAATGATTAATTAATGAATTACTAATGCACGATTATTTGTCCATTAGAATAAATGAATAAGTTATTACAGCAAGTAATGAATAATTTTGAAATTCCTGTATTTGAAATGTGCATGGGGAAGAGCTGAGGTTGGTTGACCAATGGTTATGGTTGCATTGCACCTGGAATAATCCATTCTATCAAGTTTCACGATCGTTACTATTTAAAATCGCTATTCCCCAGTACAGAAACAAGACTTTACCATTTGAATCTTCAACAACTATTTGCAATGCCTTCGCCAATCACACTAATCATTATTTCATTTCTTGGGTAAGCAAGTGAAAACCTCGCGCGATTGTCTGATATGATTTTGATATGATGGTTGAGTGCTTTTACTCTACTTGTGATCAGATTCATATATAGGGAAATGGTCCGTTTCGATCAATTTTCGAGGTACCTTTCGGCATTCATGCACAGCATAAAGCAGTAATTTCCATTTTCGCATACATCACCAGTTATACGAGGAGTTGCGTGCCCCTTTCCGCTGGAAAAAGCGCTAAATGGATATATATATGTACATGTGGATTGAAAAAAGTCGAGAAAAATCGACACGCACCGACAGTATACATTGGAGTTTCGTCGCATTTTCGAGAATCCCGCTTCCCAATCGCGTTTTAGTAAAACAATTATTTTGCTAAAAAATTATGTCTTCGGCAAACATCGACATTGGCGTCTAAACTTCCGATGTTTCGATGTCGATGTCCCGTCTATACAAAACGGGGATAAATGGCCAGTTTTAGCAAAAAGTATTTATTATTACGAGCTTAAAGTTGGCGAAACTGAATTTGCTATTCATGGTAATTACCACATGCCCCTAAATGAAACAAAAATTTAATGAGAAACTGTAATGAAATTAGATATGGAATTGGTTATATGAAATTGATCTTTTGGGTGGATGAACATTTTTTCAACTTCAGTAAAAAGCTACTACCCTGTATGAAATCAACAGTCGAAGCATACACTCTGGCGGGGATATGCAGCTTACCAGTTATTCAAATGAACGATAAAAATCATCCATAACGGTAGAGGGTGGAAGGTACCAGTATCGGTTATATTTAAATGGGTTTAAATTCTCCAACCCACCCAGCATGACCCTTTCCACTCTTCTCTACCCCTTATGCGGATACTACACTTTGCATACCGCAGGCATCCGATGAAATACAAGTAAGAGGCAGGAGAGTGGTGAGTCTGAATTGGAGAATCAGTGCTTTCTCTCCAGCCTCTGAAGACTATGTTTTTATCAAAAATATGAAATCACATTTTGTGCTAGAGGATTTGTAAATAAATGTCTTTTTGAGACTTTTTTTTTGCAAATCTTTTGTACATATCTATGTATGAAACACATAAGTAAACATTTATATTCTATTAGCAATAATCAGAATTATTTTTTGTAATAGTTTGCCGTTTCAAATGAAAGGTATGATTTGTTATTGTATTGAGGTTTACGATCACGAGAATAGGTACTCGCGTTGTTAATCCGCTTGATGAAATGGTATCGCACTTTCTGTGACGAAAAAGTGAAACAACGAAAAAATGTAGATGGGTAAAAAAGTAGAAAACTTGAATGAAAAATCGTACGTGGGGCAGGACAATAATTGAAATGGCACGTAAAACCGTCGAATCCTCGAAACCATTTTATATTTTAATCGCACTTGGATAGATTTGACGATATCCACTTTTTCCAACGATTTGATTCCTCGCTTTTTATTTTATTTATTTTTCTCCTTGATCCCTATATAGTTGAGGCAGCTCAACAAAATATTTCATTTCTCGTATCATAATTTTCAAGATGTGATTCCATAATGAAATATATTTAACCAACTTCGAGGTTCGTTTTATTTAAATTATTCAGGAATTGAGCAATTATAATTTTGATGATAATGATGAAATTTTGAAAGAGCGTATTATACTGGTTTCATATTAATTGAATTCACAATTAATTATTTATATTTAATCAACTGTGAAATGTCTCTTAATTATACTATGCTATAGAAGTAAGATCAACCTATACAGTCATTATTTATTTATACTCATTCAATTTAAATATAATATGTATATTTGAAATAATTCAGATTCAAGGATATTTTCAAAGTAAACTTAAATATTTATGCGTTGTATGTCACTTGCCATCAACGATATACTAAACGACTAACTTTTGTGGCTTTATTTGTTTCAGGTAAGTACCTTGATATTGAGATCTCAGCCCCAAATACATGCATGCGCGTCGCTTATTTCGTAAGTAAAGATTCTCATTTACTTGATGGCTTCATTAGAAAATATCTAGGAAATTTTTAATATTTAAATGATTAACATGCAGTTCAGCTACCGATGCGCAAATTCGTGGAGCTTATTTATCATTTTTAACGTGTGGAAATACTACTATCTCTCTTTACTCGAGTCGTTCCCCGCTGTTTTATGAATAAACATTAAATTCGTATTTACTCCTTATAATAACTTTTTATATACTTCATATTTTATTAATACCAAGACATTCCAATCGACCCGCGCACGACTGTATTGCGCAACGTGATTTGCGTTTTAATATTGTACGTAGTATATGATCGTGAGCCCCTTCCCCCCGTCGCCCCTTCGACAGTCATATGACATCCGGCACTTTTACGTTGAATTTTCTCATTCCATCTCCTACAATATTTTATTTTATGATTCGCATGATAAACCAATGCGAACTGCATAGGATATGCTTAAATTATGGATAAAGAGAGAAATGTTACACTCTGTTTTTTTTTTTCTATTTGTATCTGATTCCCTATCGCGATCATGCGCGAATTTTTACTCATGCTCGCATCTATAGTTGCACTACAGTTCGACAGCTCCACTGCAGAGTGCTCTAATTCCTGTTTTGTCCGTATATACAGCACCAATTCCCGTTCCTTCTGTATAAAAAACTCCAAGTTTTTCTGTCCATATACAGCTCTAAGTCACTTTTAGCAAACTTTACAGAAGAACTATGTAATTAAAGTTTAGAATATTTCCAAAATTCAGGAATACTGAGAAAAATGGATTGTACCGTTTAACATCTTGGAAGGTTAACTATGGGACAGCGATCTTAGATGTTAAAACATACAATCTGGATGTTAATTTTTAAAATCCTGGATTATAAAACTCAAAATCTAGATTATACGGCTTAATATCTATGGATCGCTGTCCCGAGTCGTATGATCCATTTTTCTCAGTGAATACATTACAAAATGATGCAATGGTATTAATAGATAGCTTAAGTTTTTACCTCAAAATTGATGGCAATTTTTGCCAATAAACATTTCCGAATGACTTTTCTCTTTGGAAAGGGAAAAATCATTCGGATTAGATCATTCTTATCTAATCCGAAGACGGACCAAGAATTCCTATCCGATTTAATTCGATCTAATTCAAAGTCGGAACAAGGAAAACAAGGATGTCAATCCGACTGAATCTGATCTAATCCGAGGTGAAATCCAAGATTTCTATCCGACTGCATATTTACAACCCTGCTCCTAAATTTATCGACTGAGTTTGAGCATTTTTGCTGTGAAATTGAGAAAGTAACTAATTTTACTTTTTTATTATATTTTCTTTTAATATTCCAACTTCAAATAATACATCTGTACCATAAAAACATAAAGTATCGATTTTTTATTATGAATTAATAATAGGTTTTTATAAAAAAAATAAAATAATACATGTTTGTTGGTTCGGTTTGCAACTTAGAGTAACTTGCGTCAGAAATTCAAATTGACTCTTGCATATTTCAATTGCTTTTGCTTCTAAATGTCTGTAAGTTATATATGTATATCAGATAATTAAATTTTTTCCAGCCTGATAAATCTATTTACTTATTAAAACTTTTGCAAGATTAAATATTATATTTTTAAAATAACTAGTTCCACCAATTAACAATGTTTTTATAAGCATGTGTTTTCAACTTTTTTCAAAATTTTGAACGGAAGGGAGAAAAGTGGTGGATAAACTGAAACAACACGTGGTAGGCTGACTGGATTTTAATCAAAACTTTCACGGAAAGCAACCTTCTAACGTCTCATTGCATTTTCTTACTCTCGTGTACCTAAAGTTTTGTCCCTTTAGATCCTGATCGATATATCGATAATGCTCGGCCTTTGCCGAAAATAACTGATAGGTGAATCAGAAAGTGTAAAATATATATGCACAATTAACAGTCACTTTATATTAAATGCTGAATGTAACCTTCCTTAGGTGGCTCACTATTGATATCGTTATTATCAATATCTTTTATCTCCAATTTTCTCTCTCGTATCGAAAAATTCACGTCGCCTTAATTTTTCCGCGCTCTTGCTGCGATTATGCTGCGAATGAGAATATTCAAAGTGGAGTAAAAAATACACTGTGAAAAGAAAAGTGGGAGGGGGATTGGAAAAAAGAACAGGAGACAAAGAAAGATGAGTAGCCGCGAAGGGAAAGAGAGGAAAAATATGAACGCACTTTTAACCGACGCAATAATGTCTCTCGAAAATCCCTTGCTCGCATTTACTCAGTGAGCCTAATGCACGTATACAAAAATAAATTCCATACTTGCTGAGCCTATGGTCATGAGGCGGTGTAGTGGTACTCTAAGTAGAAAACAGTGCCACTATAAAGGTACGTATTATTTTCACACACACGTGAAGATCGCGTGTTTGTGTACGTGCGGAAGGGTAAAAAAAATATTGAGTTGTAATTGTATATATGTATGTGTATATATCAAATACGTACAATATATATGTACATATTTCTAAGGGTGGAGAAGCCTATTGAATTCGATCCTTAAGCTACCCCCATGTACACGAGGGTGGAAAACTCTCCCCGGATTATTGTTTCACGCTTTTTCCTGCACATTTTATTCAAACTGTTCTATTTTACGGCTCTATTTGAATAAAGAAATTTTACGGTATTCCTATCTGAAATTTTTATAGGCTACTGTATTTATATTTCTATTTTTTTTGTTCTTTGTTGTTCTTGTTTATTGTAATGGAGATTATAATATAAATTGAACGGAGGTTCGTTTAGTCTAAAGTTGTAATACAAAATATGTACGTACAGTTATTTAGAGTAAATAACGAATAGGGTAAAAAGTTAGACGAACTTTCGAAAGGGCCATAATTCTGCTTTGCATAGAACCCTGCTTTCGTATCCGCCCCTGGGAAAATATATACATATTAAAATAAGTTTTTAAATATGGATTCATTTGTCTCTTGCACCTTTTTTTTTTCTTTATCTCTCTGGAACACGGGAAAAACTTCTAGTGGTAAAACAGACTAAATATTGAATGTTCCTTTGATTATTCACATGAATTGTCTTATCAATATTTTGAAATCAGTGAATTATTTTTACACCTTGAAAAATCTCTGGTTTGAGAGTCAGTACTTAAAATTTATATTAAATCATGCATTTTTAAGAGAAAAAAGTTCAGAAAGCCAAGGACAGTTCTTGTTAATAAGGAATGTAACTGACTTATAAAAAGGTATAAAAATGGGGCTTGCCTCGTTTGAGGTTTGACATTTTCCATTACTGACCAATGAATAAGGTCGCTTTGGATAAGTAATGAATGAATAAATTTTAAATTACTCTCTCAATATGAACTGGTGAGGAGTTACTAATCAAATAGTGCCGATTCATTTATTGTTTCACAGTATAAAACTATTAATTACATAGTTTTTAACTAATTAATAATAGAAATTCTTAGTAAAGTGAATCAGCAATAGTAATAGCACTATTTCATTACTAACTTCTTATTAATTCAAATTGAGAGAGTAGAAGCTCCATTTGCTCCGAAAAAGCTCTTTTTTAGTACAGTACACGGATCGAGTTGCCCTTCAAAGAAAATTACTCAGAAAATATAATCTGATGTCCGTTTTTTCGTCTAAGATTCAATACTGTCAACTTATCCTCTTCATCAACAACATGGAACAATAACTCGAAATCGACAAGCGGTAGCTAATAATTTGCATAATTCTCATATCCACAGCGCATAAATTTATCAAACAAGTTAATTTGCGTTCTTGGAATCCTTATAAATCGATACATCTATCGATAAGGAGAAATATGAGAAAAATAAAACTGTGGATGTCTTATAAAACTTGTTGAAGCAATACGCACACATTTAAAAATCTGTATTAATTTTGATATGTCAAAGTTCAATTAAATTATGAATTAATGATTTGCTAGCATACAAAAAATTACTTTTAAGGCAATGCGTTCCCTTTAGAATTGACTGTCTATTAGATGCTGTAAAAATAAACCGGAATATTCATGTTTAATTTGAAGTATCTTTTGGTACGACTAATTTGCAAGGTTTACCGTTACAGGAAAACCTAAAAATTCTCGACGAAACACGAGTGCTTGACTCTACTTTCACCGTCTTAAAAATGGATACATGTCAGTTATAACTAATATATTCTTGAAAGAGGAGATTCTAGTTCAAAATGGAAGCTGATTGTTGACTTAGACTCGCCCTTTAAATGATACTCAAGCTCCATATCCACTTTAAGTCAAGAGTCGCGAGTTACGACTGGACAGCGGGCTTTTAAACTCGGTCAGTTTTTGTGTGCTCCCACTCCACACGGGCGGAACTCTGGGCTGGGCCCGTATGCCGGCCTTTAGTTCTGAACAGTGATAATATTTAATAATGCAAGCAGCACGTATTTAGTGATTAGAATAACTTATGCACTTTCAATTTACCTCCGATAAGACTCTAATTGCGAAATTATTTTGTTGTTGAGATTGCAGATGCTATTATGGCGGTAATATCAAACAGTTGAAGCGTAATTTAAAAATTGTTATCAATATTTATTGCAAACGATAAGATAAAGAAGAATTTGTTAATGCGCTCCACGTATTTATATTATTACGTCGCCACTGCTCAAGACCGATATTTATATTGCTTTATATCGAATAAAACATCAGTGGTTTTCATCCACTAGTCTCCTATTTGTTTAATTAATCACATTCAGCTGTTCGAGATGATATCTGACATTGTTCTTATAAAAGAGAATCATTCACAGTTGATGAAGAAAAAATATCTCGGATTGAGTTCAGGAAACGTTTAGAATAAGGAAGTTTCTATTCTTACGGAATATTCCGTAAGACTCGTCAGTAGCAGCGCGCAGAATTGGACTATTCAGTGCCTTAGAGTAACACTAACGTTTGCCTAATTTAATGATACTAAAAGGATGTCTCTATACATATTTGAACTTTGAAAAAGGATCTTTTAGGGAATTCGATAAATATAAATAAAGAATAAAAGATAATTGTAGATGAGCAGTAAATGATAAAAACTCATAAAAACACATGTTGCATCATAGTATTGTTAGGAAAAAAAAATAATTTTAACAAATTGACAGTTGTTCGTATTAGGAGAGGAAGAGATCCGCGAAATGAGCACCGCCTGCGGCACATTTTTATTGTGAAAATAAAAGTATTGCGCAAGAAAATGACTGAGTGCTCATGATACGACCATAAAATATCAAACCGTACAGCATTATTAATAAACTACGTGTCTATAGTCCGCTCTCCGCAGCACACCTTGTCTTAAGACTATATTATTAAGTAGATGTCTTATGCATATTTTTTTTCACTTTTAGCTTCTGATTTTTTTTCAAAATTGGTTCATTTATGTTAAAGTTAAAATGTTAAAGATATTCTCCTAAGTAAATGAAATGCCCTTAATTTTGACGGCACGAATTTTGGATTTTGTTGGTTTTCGCACTTTCAGTGGAACTTTAGAGAAAGCATATATTTACCTATGTAATCGCAGACATACATTTTATTTACCGAGGCCGCCTAAAACTAATTACGATTTTGCAAGGGGACACGGACTCGGCGCGAAACGTGCATTCAAGATAATTGCGAATAATTTATATATTTAATTCCGTTGGGGCTCGTGGAACTTTAGGAACTTACATAAAACTATTGCGGAATATTCATGCAGCGTGTGACGTTTCTGATTCGACATTAATAAATATGGGTTTGAAATAAATTATATCACGAATTTCAGTCTAGCCAGAGAAATCAGAATAAATGTTCCTCATCCTGACGCGGAAAACGCGTATAATACATTTTATTTATAAATGGCGAGTCGGACAAAATAATAAGTCATTTCCGTCTGAAAAACACAAAATATTTTTATTTTCAATTTATTTCAGTATTATTTCTTCCTTTGCAATGATAAATATCAAAGCTGATGAAAGTAAAGTGTAGCACCTTGCAATATTAGCTTGAACGCGTCTACATGTTTAACGCACATTATATCTCTAGAATTTTATCGACGAAAGCGTATATAATATGCCAAAGAAACAATTTAATATTATTTTCCCGGGAGTTATGCAAAGTTTAAATCAAATTTGAACTGGAGGTATCCATAGTTTTGACGGGGAGTATAGTATATAAATAGTATTATAAACATGAATTGCTCCTAAATTGTGCGATGACCTTTATTATTTAAGAAAATACTTTTGGTGTTTAAACGCGTTAAAGTTATATATAAAAAATTATATAAGCAGCTCTGAATGAAAACTTAAGTAATCATCGGAATTACAAAGTACCGCGAAACGTGAAATAATTTTAATTGACCTTGCACGCCTTCCTATCGTTGAACGATCACTGTTAGAAAAAAATATTAAATTTAATATACTTTATGTGTGAAATCATCTGCATAAACGTTAATTGAAATTTAATATAAATAAAATTTGTATATTAAATTTAATGTGTATTATATTAAATTTAATGTACAAATACATAATTTTTCATGCATGACATAACAGTGATTTCAATAAAAATCGTCGCTGATGAAAAGATCTTTATCAGGCTACATGTACGTCTGACGTTCACATTTCATTAAAATTGAATGGACTCGGAATCCATTCAATAAATTCCGCTCTCCTTAAATTCGAATCTAAACAATAGACAAGAGTGAGGAGTCTGGAAATTATTTAAGATATATGTTATAGGGTGAAAATATTATCCGTGTGGCTCCAATTTTCTCGAAATATTTATATATTCCTGGTTCTTTCATCCAAGTCGATTCGTTACACGACCTCCTTGTAGAAAATATGCTAGCTCATTCTTCGGGGAAAAACATAGCGAAGGAGCGAGATAGCGAGAATAAAAAGAGATGGATTGGTGTACACGGACAAACACGACTCTTTCGCTACGCGCGCTCAAACGTCTGTGTGTGCCTGTATGTACACTAACACTCATATGGAATTAAATATACGATACATTATTCATTTTAAGTTCTTTCTCCTTGCCGGAGATTGTATGCGTTCTATACTCTATACTCACACACAAGCAAGCGCACGCGCGTTTACACATATGTATGTATATGTGTATCCGCGGGATACACGCTTATTTTATACATGATTTTAAAGATGGCCGCGCTCATTTGCAATTCTACACCGGACGTCGATATATGCCTGATTTATCGTAACTATACTTACTACCACCACCCCCGCCTCCAAACCTATCTGCTTCTGCCACAATTTATATTGCGAATATGGACATGCATGTATGGATATGCGTATACATTTGAGTATTAGTATGCATATTATATAGAATACACACGAGCGCGGGTGCGCTCGCAGCTTTAGTTCTTTGTGCCTTCTCCTATCCGTTTCAATGAAAGGGATCACTTTTTTCGCCTGCTTTTTTTCCAGCGGGAAAAGATACGAACTTTCGTACCTACGCGGCGAACCATATCGAATGGGGTTTAATATTTCAAGAGCTTTTTCACTTTGCTTTTTTTCGCATGTCCGAAGTAATAACTAAAGTCAGAAAATTAGAGAACCAGCTTCAATGATCTAAAAGCCGGAACAAGCTTTAAATATTTTGAAATTATTGTTTGCATAGAATCTCATGCATGGTATTTTTTCCCAATAAATCGGATAGCTTCTTGGATTCGTTGAGGGAAGCAGAATCAAAGTAGAATTAAAAAAATATTTGTTTATTGATGGGAGCTAGTACATTATGTCTTATTAATATTTGTGTATGAATACAGGGAAATGTAATCTCTCTAATCATATACTATCCAATCTTTTATTATGCCGTAAATGTAACGATTTGCAACGCTAAAAGGCTGATGTAGAAAAAGTCGAAAAGACTTGTGTAGGTTTTTCTCTCTAGAAAAAGTGGTGTAACGCAATGTCTCGAAAATCTCGCATACATTATTGTTTTAAACCTGATTAGCTTTTGAATGCCTTGAAGTTGTAAGAAAGAAAACAAAATAATCGCGCGCGTGTTCCTTTGCTGGTTCCTTAAAATTTTCACAAAAATCATCAAAATCATAAATCTCTTGTAACCTATTTGAAAAATTCGTGAAAAAAATTCCTAAAAACTTCAAGAAATCTTTAAAAAAAAAATCAGAAAAATTTCTATAAATCCCTTAAAACTTTACGACATTCTTCGACATCCTTTTAAATTCTACGAAATCTTTTAAAAATCACATAAATCTCTTAAAATTGCATGAATTTCTTTAAAATGCCACGAAATATCCTGAAATCTTTTAAAATTCTACGAGATCTTTTCAAAAGCCGAAAAATCTTTTGAATTTCGTAAAAATCACTTGAAAATCGTCAAAATCCCTTAAAATTCCTAGAAACCTGTTGAAATTCCTCTCTAAACAAAAGTGGTATAACGAAATGTCTCGAAAATCTCGCATGCTATTGTTTCACACCTGATTAGCTTTTGAATGACTTGAAGTTGTAAAAAGCAAAACTAAATAATCGCGCCTCACGCGCGCATATTGGTTTACTAATGGAATAAAACAAGCTTAAAGCATTATACGATTGTCAAGATTGTGCCAGCAAGGAAGGAAATATCAGAGTGGGAATTGGTAAAATTTGTTTCAACGAGAGTTGACGACCCTCGTGTCATTGTTTGACTTATCGGTAGAGCACAGTACATAATGATGGCGTGTGGTTTTAGTCACAATCGGCTCGGCTTGATGCACTGGGCCGGCCCGGTCCGGTTCGAAACGTCCGGCATAATGGACCGGGAAAGCGGTCAGGGCAGGGGTGGGGGTGAAGTGTTACCCAGAAACCGGGGGTGAGTGGGTGACGCGCGTGGTGCACTGCGAAAAGCAGATATCGAGTTACACCCGACCAATTATCGTTTCTCCGTGTTGTGCTACAGGTTTTTCTCTCCTTTTGCTCCCAATGGACCACTCTGGCTCTTCACTTTCGTCTTCAAAGATATTTTACTAACAATACGTGGCAAGGAAATAATTTGAATGAAAATTAAAATTAAAGTCTTCCCCTTAATCATTATTTCTTCATTAAATTAGATAGCTCCTTGTTCCAATTTAATCCATGAGATTATTATTATTATTATTATTGGGTGAGGCTGATATTTATTTCTGTTTCTGAAGCAATGCCAGTAGAAGACCTTGACCTGTGGCCAGACGCGAATCTTGGGTCGATTATTTACACTACATATTAGCTGAAAACATATTTACAAGTCCAATTTTTATTTCATCAATTTATGATAACTTTTCATCTTTGACTCTAATTAAAATACATTTAAGGCTGTTATTAGCGTGGATCACCTCCATAATTGTCTTACAATTAATAATTAATTAGAAAACCTTTTTTCCGCTATAAATTAACGTTGGTAGTTAAAGATACCGGCGCTCTAACGTTTTGTTCTGTTAAAAAAGTGTACCTATTGTATTTTTCAATTTTACTTAGGCGAACTGAGTTTCTGAGATTGAAGAAGAGGCTTTGTGTGTGTGTGTGTCTCTCTTTCGATCTCTCTCCTATATATAACAATGATAATACTTACAATAACAATAATAACAATGCTGATAATAATAATAATGATAATCATAATAATAACTACAAAATGTTATTACACGTAATAATTTTCAGCGACGCAATCGTTAAGAAGCGCTCGCCGTAACAGCATCATAATCATTATCGTTACGTTACGGATCCTGCCACAGTGGGAAACTACATTTTTTTCTTGAAAAATGAAATTCGGAGTTTGGTCGGCCACGTTTATTCATTGCCAATAAAAATTAACGAGCCGTCCGTTAATTGAATGTAGTAAAAAAAATGTGTACCCTATGTAAACAACCGAGAGAGCACTTTTTCGGGAGGAATCGGAATTTTTTCTGGATAATAAGAAACTAATCAATTTTTTGCCTCATTAAAAAAATTTTTAATCATAACTTGAAATGTAGCCTCCGCAGATGAACATTTTTCTCTACAAGTCTAAAATTGCATGCAGCTAATACAAATCAGAAAACATGAGAAAAATTGTATTTCTCAATTTTTTGCTACACTGAAAAAAAATATTTGTGCAACAAAAATTATTTTGTTGACTGAACAAAACGATTTGTTCGTTTAACAAAACGTTTTGTTGGTTTAACAAAACTTAATGCTATACCAACAAAAATTTGGTTGAGCCAACAAAAAAATTTTG
>JAUESH010000040.1:206672-218489 GCA_032275165.1 Synergus magnus
ATTCAAATAAATTTTTACTTTGACCCCATATCAATGATATGTTTGTTTGATTCAAACAAATTTTTTTCTGAGTGTATCAAATAGCCTTGAATCATTCACTTTGCAAGAGCAAGAGACAAATGAGGGTGCGTTTTATCGATGCAAAGCCGGATATATCCGTGTGGACATACAGTCGGCTATGTGAATCCCACGAAGGAGCACCCATTAGTTTCAACGATTATTAGAGTTAGTTCTAGGCGAATGAGTTTCATAAATGCTCTTAGAAACTCCATTGTATTTATATACGGGAATATTCGGGTAGAAGTATTATTTTTTATGTTTTATTTTTATGTTTTATGTTTTATGTTAATGGCTTTGCCGCTTCCCAACTCGCCTAGTTTGCGAGCGTAGATGCGCGTACACACGCGTATATATTTTTATACATTTCTACGTGGCCCTGGAAAAGTTTAGCATTTTGTTTCGAATTCTAAAAAGTTTCCTGTCCTTTCATTTCGTTCGCTGTTGAAGGAAAAATATACATATAACGTATACTGGATTTTCCAATGTTTATTGTATGCTCGTTTAATTTTGCAGAAAATTTATCATTCGCTGACAAGATTCCAACAGGTTTCGTGAAATTATATATAAATTGACGCGAGTTCCCTTGCGATTTTTGCAGTATAAGACGAAATTACATTTACGACTTTCACTTTATGTTTTCGTGGAAAATAAAAAGAATTTTAGATTCATATCACAGAGGAAATGTCTCTGCTTCATTCCAATATCAACAGTCACACAACGGGAATCGTAAATAAAATTATAAGTTTGCGAGACAGAGATTTACGAGATTTATTTGGGACAAAGAGAAATTTATTCGAACGCTAACTCAACGAAGTAAAGGAAATTGTAGTAAAATCTTTAAAAGCCTCTGACGAGTTGCACAGTGTGACAAAACTGAATTTTTTCAAACAAATCAGTCTACAGGTCACAATTTTTATTCCATTTGAACGTTTGTTTAAAATGAATTAACAAATATGTGTACGAAATATATGTAAATAAAAGTACAAAAATTTTTTTTCACCAAAAACATTTGTTAGCGAACTACAGCATCATAAAATTCTTTTGTTTCCTGGTTTAAAAATATCATGTTAGAGTAGTTGTTTATAAAAATTGTTTGTAAATGTAATACCCAAAGTTTGATAAAAATTATCTTTCGAGTAAGAGAAATAGTAAACAGAAGAGGAAACCTATCTGCAATAGTCAACTTGACTTCGAAATATACCGAAGCAGTGGAACATTTTATTATAAGTGAGAAAATATTTGACATTCTTTGCATTAGATTTACAGGTGTAATTAAGTACACCTATAGAGACACAGTTTACATATGTAAATAGATAGATAAACTCGTACAGTAATGTCTCTGTTACAATATATAAGAATTTTTTTCTTATCAGTTTGTGCAGATTAGTATTGCACTTTTTAGCCCTATAGAGACACAAGTGTAAACATATTTGATTTATATTTATATGATAAGATTCTGTTGTAGTCAAGTTCAGGTAAATTTTTCCTTTTCAGATTTTTCAGATTTTCTTTAAAGCTTCTTAAAAAATGATGATTTGTGATACTGAGGGCACCAAAAATTGAAAAAACTTTGTACTTTTTTCGTTTGAAAAACAATGCAAAAATTGGGGTTGGCGTGGGAGGCTGGAAATTCCTTTAAGTGGAAAACGATACCCGCAGAGTTGTTTTCTCCTTTCGACATATTTATTTTTAAAAAGAGGGAGTGGGGAGTTTTGATAAAAGTTGACGCCATACGTCGCGTGGCGCGTCCGAGATCCATAATTTAAAAATTTCCCGGAGTGGAAAACTTTCCGGGTAATATAGTATGTCTTGCTCCAAAGTTTCGTAATACATTACGCTCGTTTCCACGGTTCGTCCCGACTCCACCGGCGAAGAATTCCGAACAAATTGGAATTTTTACGTTTGAAAGTTGTTGGTGCCGTGTTACCCCGCAACATTGAATCGTTACTACGGCTACCCCTTTCTGATATGATGCATCCTTGCTTGCTGAGAAAAAATACAATAAACAACCGCGCCGCACGTTCATCCATTTTAAAACGTTGAAACTTTTGCAGATTCATCTTAGTTGCGGAAAAATGGAGCGTTTCAGTAATTTCAGAGTTTTCACAAAATTTTTGTCAAAGTTGCATTGTATTATTATTCTTCAGTTGATTCTTTGAGATCGGACATTCTTTTTTGCAGAATTACTTTATCATACTTTACGATCTACATAATACACTGCAGAGACTATATAAAACCTTAAACAAAAACTGATATCAACTTTGTCTTTAATAGCTTTAGTTTTCAAACGTTTAATAATTCTTGAAACCTTCCATCAATACAAATACTTTCAAATTTGATGCTCTTATCTTTCTCGAGAAATTTCATTCAAAGGGAATCTGCTCTCGTCTTTCTAAGTTGAATAGGTTTTTGAATGGAAACGAATCTAAAATATTACAGTAAGCTATCTGGAAATCAGAAAAGCTTACTCGAGGGAATAGCGGATAATTGTAAGATCGAGAGTAAATATTGCGAAATAATTACTAACTACTCGAAAATGAATCTGTTTGAATTTCTGGTTCCCCTCACTTTTGACGAGCGAGCTCTGGTGAGAGTTGAAACGATGGCGAGATGTGGATATAATTTTATCCAGTTTTTTATTGCACTGGTAAGGGCCTCGATAGCAGCAGCTGAATCAGAAATATTGCCCATAAATATCGGAGATACCTTCTACGTACGCGAGTGCATGTCAGTCAGGTATATAGACGATATTCACGCACACCTACTCCCACATAAAGCGTATCGCCGAACCTATGGCCCTACCTACACGTTCCTATCAGGCTATCACTATCTGTCCTCTCGTTTCGCACGATCGATTCGAGTTGAAATCATATTTGAGCTTTTACTCTTTCCAAAAGTTTTTCCCCGTTTTGAGAGCGCGATCGTCCACGAAATTGAGAGACGGTTAAATTTAGCCTTGTTTTAATACCCTTTTACTTTTAATGGAAAAAAGTAATCATGAGCACTCATTTTCACAGTAAAAGTACACTGTAAAAAATTTTGGAAAATTTCCCTACAATTTCTTAGCGATTATTCCATATTTTTACTTGGGAAAGTGATTTTCATCAACATTTTAGGGAATTTTCCTAAAATTCCGGAAAGTTTGTGGAAATTAGCCTCCCAAAAATTTTAAGGAATATTCCCGAAGAAATTTTTTACAATGTATCTCACAAAAAGTATGTATCATCAAAAATTTTCAGCTGACAAAACTTATTTTCTGGACCCCGGTATTTAAACTAGATTCCATTAAACGACTATAGGAGCCAGATAAACCGAAGAGACCTTTTCTGAAATAAAAGGCTGAGAATAATATTACTTGTTCTCTCCCCGAGAATCAAACGCGTATTATTTTTTTCCAACGGCAGGGAAATTCGTGGTGTCAGAGAAAAGTGCCCGGTAGCTCGTTCGATTTTCTATCTCTCCTTCTCTATTTCCTTTTTTGTTATTTTTATTTTTCGCTCTTCGTCCCCACGCAGAGCAACATCCATTTTTTTACACTATTCAACAGTTTGTCCCGAAGCTCAGACTTGAATCCGCGAATTCTCGTCATCGCCGAAAAGCTTAAGGAGAGAAAGGGTGAGGGTTAGAGAAACAAAAAAGAGGATGAAAGCGGAATGAGGGGAAAAAATGAGAAAGAGGAAGAGGACCCTGAGGATTCTCGTTTCATATAATGCCGAGCCTCTTTATTTTTATTTCGCGCTTTACACCACAGCCAATGAAAGAGCTACTTCGCCTTTTGTCGAACCTGGCATCTCGATGGGTTGCATGTGTGCAACGAGCATACATATATACAGCACATATAATACATATGTGTAACGACACTCTGAAAACGCCAAATGAACACGGTGGCCTGGGGCTTTCCACAACACATCGCTAATCGTCTCTCTCAATCACCTGCCAATCACTCGACCTTTCATCCTTTTTCAATCATTCGATATACAAATTTAAATTATTTAATATTAACATTTTTTTATTTTTTCAGTGAAAATATAATTGAAAGCAATCTCTACATTATTCTATATTATGGGAAATATTATGGAAAATCAGGCAATAAAATTCAAAATATGTACATATATCTGCAGACAATTTAAAATACGAAAAAAATCCGAGTTTGAATGATCGTTATAAACGCAAAAGTTTGGGGAGGCGATTATCGCAGGAAATAATGATTCCTCGTTTGAAGGAACGATTTTGCAGGTCCCGGTGTAATCGGAATAAAGATTAGTCAATTAATGAACGCATACATAATTATTAGCAAAAAAAGCGAGAAATCGAAGGGAGAGGGGGCATTGAATGGAGCGGAGGAGATGCAAAATTCAGTTCGCAATCGTTTTTGCTTCGTTTCCACCTTCGATTAGGAATTATTGAAAAAATTAATTATGCGTTAAGTCTGTCGAACCCACCTACCTCCCCGCGATAGTCACGAGTGGTAGGCACTGTTTGACGAGTACGTATGGAAAGAAGAAGGAAAAAAATAATTACGGTCTATACACTTCGAAGTCCTCCCCATTTGCTTGTTTTCATATAATCAAAAATAAATGCGAAAATGGTATAATTTGACTAGGTATAGACTGCCTTAGCAATCTTAGCAATATTTCTGTTTATTCGAGCAGCAAGAAAATAAATTCCTTTTGTAATGATGTGATTAAAAATAGTTAGTCATTTAATGAGATCTCTCATTTAAGAGGCACTGATTTATATTCCCTTTATTTTGAAAACTTTCATCGTTAGTCGTTAGCCTGATGAACGCTTTTAATTCCAAGTGCAATTATCATTTTAAAGAGACCAATAGAGTGAGGGAGTTCAATTTCTTTTCTGCATTAATACGTACATGTAACTGGATTTGGTACAATCATTAGCTAATTACCTTGTGAGACTCATTTTAATTTTACAAATTGTCTCTGTATGCACATTTCCGGTCAGAATTCTGAATTCACCTGTTTCTCGATGATCGTTTGAGTTCTCTTAAATTTAATTGCATCAAAGATTACATTTTTTCTTTTGAGTAAGTTAATAGCTAGCAACATTTTCCTTAAAATGAGTCCAGGACAAAGTCACTGTCAATTTTTTAAGAAGATATTGCAAAAAAACGTCAAATCTCAATATTTTATAAAAATATCAATAACTTTCGAAATAATAAACATTTTTTTTTAATTTCTTGGGCTCATTTTAGCACGGTAAGGAGTAAAACCCAAAAATTTAGATTTCAACTATGCTCGAGCAATACTGCATTGCTATATAGGTCGCACTTTCAGCTCCGCACATTTTTTTATATGGCTGTGTTATTATTATTATTATTATTATTATTATTATTATTATTATTATTATTATTATCCGGGTAGGGCAGATAAACGCTCCACAGTACTGTGGTGAAACCTATTGTACTATACTATTATTATTATTATTATTATCCCAGTAAACCATTAGAGGATGTGCCAATATGTTTACCAGTCTAGAGTTAGAAGTAAATTTCTCTAAAATCTGATAGACTTATTGAAATAATTGTGCAAAAAGTCAGCCAAAAAAAATCGCCAAAAAAGAATCGAAAAAGATTCACGTCACGGTAAACATATTTTAATTGTGAAAATTTTTCCCATTCATGGTTTTTAACACAAAAATAATTTTAAAAATTATCACCTGATCACGATCAAAAAATATGAATTCATCGACATGAATTTCACATGAATGAACTTTCACTTGCAGCATGTTTTTAAAAAATAAGTTAAAATATGTGAAAAAAATCAGTTGGGATCTTTGATATGTTGTTTAAAGGTAGGCTTTATGAAAATATTAAAATTTTATTCATTGTCGCTTGTATGGTTAATTATAGAGGAAGGTGCCATCACTGGCTGGCTCATTCATGTAACTGAAGTGTGGCCCACGATTAGTGAATGACCATATATTACAAGTCGGCGCTGATGTGGAAGATTAAGTTTTACTTTGTTGACGGGCAAGATTTCGAGGGCGAGTTAAACGCTCGATCGTCATTCTCGGCAGTGTTATATCGTTAATTATAATTAACCGCATAAATATGCATTCGACCGTGGCATAATTTTACCAATAACGTAAATTACTCTTGCACTGGGATCCGACTCGTCGGTGCCACTCGTCGGTCGCAGCGCGGCTCCACGATAATGCGATTAATTGGTATTGCTAATCGCCGATAATTAATATAAATAGATGAGTCCGATTAGTAGCCTCGCGATTCGTCGATGGCATGTTACACCACCTACACACCGATGCGTGTATTCGTTAGGTATGCCTGCACCATATATAATTTACTCTAATTTCCCACTGCAATGATCGGAATTGAAACTTACAATCATGCTCTCCACGTAATATCGATATTAAAATTTATCAAATTTATAACGACCACAAAGGTAATGAAATAGATGGCGATATAAATAGAAATAAGATATAATAGTGCACGATTTGGGTATAAGTATTGTTCAATTTATGAAAAGGCTAATTTTACATTCTATGCGAAGGAGAATTATTCGTCTCTTAAATTTGATTAAAATTCTATTTTTCAAAGCTTTTTCATCAACTCTTTTATAATTACTAATTATTCATGGAATGATATATTAAATATCCAATACTTTATAGTCCCAGTAGCCAGAAGTTAAAATGAATGAGTCTCGTTGCTGCATTTTAACTAAAGATTAGAGATGTAACTTGTTTTTCTTTTTCGTCTGATCTTTTTAAGCTCTCACAACTCCTTGGTGCTAAACTATTTTCAATGTAGCAAAAACCATTCGGGACGATGCTCATTAATGATGTCTTAAGCAGCTATATAAGGACGAGGGCGCCTGGGGATTCCGTGCAAATGCTTCTGAGATTCCTGCTGATCCCCTCTACCCTCCCCATTCTTAACAATTTCTTTTCCCGCCTTCTTTCCTTTCTTTTTATCGACGGCCAATAAAGCAACAGTGGTGCTGGCGGAAATGTAAGCCAAGGAGAGGGAAAAAGCGAGTATCTTTTTATGAATATGTATATGAACCTTGGTTGCTTGAGTAGCTTGGATGCCTCAGATTCACCCACCTTCGCTCAACCCTCAACCCCTAACCCTCATCACTCAAACCCGCCACTCTAACCAAGAATCAAAGCCATATTGCTTATTGGTATGCACACATTGTAGAATTTATGTTGCGTGTGCACGAACCTCTTTGCGATTTCTTTCTATTGAAAACATTCTCTAACGACACAGCCTCATGTGAGTATTTCCTAGCGGAAGTATGAATCAAGTACAGTACATTAAAAAAAGTTTGACGGTTGTTCTTTTTCCATTTTAATCTCCATTTTAATCCATTCTTGTAATATTTTGAAATCACTTTAAATTTCTAATTTGTCAGAAATATACAGATTAGTTAATTTTCCAATTTATAAATATAGCCATCTTTTATATTTTCATAAATAATTAAATTCCTTATTTTTACCCGTTGTGTGGTTTTGACTTGAAAACTCTTCAACACGCCATTTCATTATCAATAATATCTCGGTTTTTATTGATTTATATTAATAAGTTTGGAATACCAATGCAAGTTTGTTATTAATAAGATATTATAATTATATTAAAATATGTTTATTGAAAATAGAAATCCTGACCAGAGCCCAGTCAGAACCCCATTTTAAATAGGGCTAAATAAGGCAATTTCTGTACGGGTATTTATAAAAATAATTGGTCCTATTAACGAATGTTATCCATAAAATTGAGAAAATTGGAGACTGTTAAAAAATATGCAAATGCGTACATACTGAATATCACGTAACGAAAATTGGTTATTATTTGGAAAATTGGTCTTTTGGATGTGATAGGTTATTACCTATAGGGAATATTTATTTTTCATTTTCTGCGACGAAAATGCCTCCACTAAAAATTATTATTATCGGCACAGTATTCACAGTATTAAAAAACACAACGCGCTACAAAAGCTGCAGTGTGTTTATACGATCCCCAAGCTTGGACCATATCGGTAAACGCGATCTTATGCGATTAGCATTTATATTAAAATATTAATAAAGCGGAGTGTATAAAAGGGTGGTCTGGCAGGGGAGAGACGAGTTATTATGTGTGTGTTATATTTAAATGAAAAGCAAACGTTATCGCAGAAGCTCTTTTCCCAGAAAGCTCGTTCAGAAACTCGCATTTCGATTCTTACAAAACTACTCAAGTTGCTTCTTAATTTAAGTAAACTTCAATTCGCAGCAAATTAATTACTTGGGCTTTCAGTTTCCAAATATTTTTCTTGTGATCAGAGTAGAATGATGTAAAACTCAGTACACCCTCTCCAATTCTTAATCAAACGTAAACTTGTTTAATTAAGCAAGGCTTTTTATTCTTAGAAAAAGCGACTTATTTACGTATATACGTATATTTTTTTTATTCATACGTAGGACATGCATGCATAATTGTATACACTTGTGGGGCTAATTACTGCCGTTATTATCTTTATTCGTTATTATAGAGAATGACACGTTAATTCCAGACGACATCGTCGATTTGGCGAGCGAAACGTTGACTGTCGTCACGTCGTCAGTGTCGTCGCCGATACCGGCGCATTTCCCATTTATGGCAGGTCAACGAAGCGCGAGGCCATTCACGGCGAAAATAAAAACTCTATTATGCGCAGCCCGCGGGGAGAACGCGGTATTCTCTGTATTCGTATCATATGTTTTCGCGTTACGCACAAGTTAACGGCTTTTGCGGATGGATGCGTTCAAAACCACGGATGAGACCGAGATCGCAGAATGGAGGTACAACAAGAAAACCGCGAGCAAATTGATATTATTTTCCATAACTACTCGCTTCACTTATTTATGCAAAGCTATATTAATTTATTGAAGCGTTTCACGCCACTCAAATTAACCTTTTTATTCATTATTTTTGTTTTTTATATTTAGTCAAGTGCTGTATTATTTTTACTTCTTTATCTCAACCAGAAGAGATATTGGACATGTGAAGCGATTGTTCAATATCAACTTCAGAGGCTTAACAGCCTTTGTGATGCTAATGATGGGTGTAGTTGGTAAATATTCGTCGAGCATCTCTCATACTGCGATGTACGCATATATCCGATTTAATTGCATTTTCGTATTCCCGCCTCTCGTATGAGAGCAGATTTCCATTATCTCGGTCTCCTAAGTTAAAACCGGAAATCAGAAATTCAAAACGATACATTTCTCTAATGATTTCGCACTGTCGTTTCTTCTTTCTGAATTTTTATTCTCCGCTCTTGGTCCTTCGTTAATCAAGCTTTTAACAACCTTTCGTTTGAGCTGCCTCATCATCGACGCATATTTCATAAAATTGGAGAAAAATTGCTTTGCAATTTGAGACTATTATCATTTTTAATTAGCCTACAATTAGTCAAAATGTGAGCTTTCTAATCTTCTCATTCAGGGTTTTGAAAGATAAGAGAAATAGACTGAGAATTCTGACTGTTTTCCCGAGTCAACATCTCCTTGACTAATAAAGACAAAACTTCAAAATCAACATGGCAAGTCAAATATAAAAATAAAAAAATGTGTAAAAAGTGAAATGAAAAGTGAAGGCGTCTTCTCTGAAATATGATGCTCGCGGCATCGTTTCAAATATTGATTATAAAATAATATCCCCGATATTAGATTTCAATTTCAATCGTCATTTGGGGGTCCTCTTAAATTTGGGGTTGTTAAGAGGTATAAGTTGAATTTGCCGCTGGTAGTCGAGATTGGATTTAGAACGAGGGCTTTGACAATTTTTTTACCAATGACGGAGGAGACGAGAAATTGGTGTGAAATCGGTTGTCACCCCTCCGGTAGTGACTTCCTTCCTTACCCTCATTCTTCGGTGTCAACTTTACCCTTAGCCAACCTAAACTTTGTCGTATCAGACAAAATGGCGTAGTAAAGATGGCTGTCATTGGTTCCACCCTCAAAATGCTCTTCTTGTAATCATTTTTTATTATAAAAAGTAAGTCGAGATCTTGTGAAATTTATGCCAACTCGGTTACTAAAGACTTAGCCTTTAAGTCAGAATTGCGATCATTTCATGGATTATATGAATTTAGACAAAATATAAATTTTGTTATACATATCTAATTTCAAGATGGGGTACGAAGTCTCTTGGACTTCGGGAACGAAAATACCGTCTGTTGTTTTTGCCGCAAAACTGTAAAAAAATTGACAGCAGGTGATTTTTCGTGCCCCAAATCCGAGGGATACGATGCCATTTTGCAGGGTAATTTTCATACTACCAAGGTTAATTTTTGTTGCAGGTAAATGGTACCCTGAAATTAGAGTTAGATTCATACTTTGTTTTTTCTGCGTCAATGATCCGAATGTTTGAATTTACCATCCTATCTCTTTTTGCCATCCAGACATCGAATTTAATTTGCCATTAAAATTTACCGGTATACCAGTTTTGTTATTATTACTTCGATTGCAAGCTGTTGTTTGAAATTCTGATATTAAATTCAATTTGGCATTAAAATTTAACATTGCTAGCGTGTCAGAATAATCATAAAACAGAGTTTGAATAAATCAGTAGTATGTGTTGGAAATGGGGGTGATTATAATCCCTCAACCTACTATCGTGTATATATATATATATATATATATATTATACATATATAGATATATTATTGTAAAAATAGATTGAATGGTATGGTTGGCTTTTCGTTTCGACGATGGATCATTTCTTTATCCAGAATTACGAGCTACTTAGGTGTTGGAAATGGGGGTGATTATAATCCCTCAACCTACTATCGTGAATTCTCATTGTGGCTGCTAATATTTATTATCTCGTTTGTGCACCGATTTATAATTGTTTTTTTTTTTCGTTTCAAAACTTCTCTTCTCTCCCTTATTCTTTCTCTTACCGATGATGACGATGATGTTTGCTCTGCTTACACCGCTATAAAATTTTCTTAATCAGACTTTCGCTGTCCAGTAATTTCATTAATTAAGCTGTGGCAAGCATTGCGACTTGTTTTCTTTTAGTTTTCTTGCGCCGACCCGGTTTTCATGCTTAAATGGTTAAATGCATTAACCGTCCTTCCGTCGACTTTGCCATCAGTTTTCCTCCAGAATATCAAAGTTCCGAGAGCTAGTTCTTGTTCTCAAAGTCTGTGTCAATATTTAGAAAAAATGAACATAAACTTTGTCATGGAAGACAATTATTTATACCTTTTATATAAGGGAAATAAAAGGGAAATTCTGTGAGAAGAATTCGCTACGTTTAAAAATATATAGATTTTTAAACTTAACGAATTCTTCTCACAGTATTTCCCTTTTTCAATAGCCTAACAAAATGGAATTAGAAATTTACTATTCTTATCTGAATGAAGTAATTATTAAATACATAGGAATCATTGAAATAAAGAGTAGAATGCTCTTGAATTCAATCCATTTCACTACAACACTGCGACGAAATCTTTCTGAATCATACGGCTGACCAAAACCGCTTTATCTACTGAGAAGCTTATTCACTCTTTCTGTTGCGGCTTTTTTTCGAACCAGATTGTACTAGTGTCGTTTTCATTATCTAAAATAAGACCATTGCAAAACTGGGTGGGAAGGGGGATAGAAAAATTTTCATTTCACAGTTTTTGAATGTTCCCAATACTTTGGGCTGAAGTTTCAGACGTCTACTCAGACGAGATTTTTTTTTCTTCAAAGATTCTCACTAAAAAATTTTTGTTTGTTAAAATTCCTTGAAATTTCTTGAAATTCCTAGAA
>JAUESH010000040.1:224138-236144 GCA_032275165.1 Synergus magnus
GGAACAATATTTCTAGATAAAATAGAATTGGGAAAAAATATTTCGTTCATTTGAACGTTCAAAACTTCTGGTACATGGAAACAAGACCAGTCGAGACGACAATTTTTACAAATGAACGAGAATTGTTATCGTTTTGTATATTTTGTATGATCTCTTAAGTTAAAAAATTTATGAGTCCAATAGAAAAATACCTTGTCGGAAATGCGTACGAAAGCCCGCCAACAAAAGATCATCCCCATATGGGTGGAATTCAAGAAAGAATCCCTAGTTTAAATAAAGACTCGTTTTCGCGATCCGCTGCCAATGTTTGCAAAATGCATTAGGTAACGTTGGAGGATCGGGACTTTGACTTTTGGGGGGTGAAAAGGGGGAAAAAGGGGTGCGTTCCGTGGAACGATAAATCGACTTGTGTTCCGGCGGCTTGCGCAAGAGCTTCACTGTTGAGGTAAAGGGGGAGAGTAGAAGCTTAAGGCCTATGTATCGCAGCTTAGCGCGACATGGGGTGGTGACATGACGGGGTAGCTCGGTAAGTCGTGGTTGCTGCTGCTCGCAGCTTCGCATCGTACAACAGCCGGGAGGCCCTTTTGTCTCTTACATATAATTCCGTGTTTGCAGAAAGGATCTCGCACGGTGCACCTCCACATCCAGATTTTTAATATGTCGTACCTACCAGTAGCTCTTTACCCCGCAGAGTGGAGAGGGGGACGCACCCCTTTCCGCTCCACCCTCCTCTCAACCCACTCTAACAAAAAATCCTCCACCAAAACAACTCCGGAAGCTGGAATAATTAAAAATTGCTCTATTTTAAAGTGCTGATGACTCAGTCTAGCTCGTATGTGGAACGGTGCACAGGTCAACAGGCCGCATTAGTGTCTTCGTGAGTGTTGAATCAACTAAGTATAGAGAAAAGACAAATGATAGAGCGAGGAAATAACCGCGCATCAGCCGGATATCGATCCGGCGGACAGTATTATGCTAATCGTTTGCTCAGCATGTAATATGTGCCTTCAGATTCTTTTCATGAAGAAAAATTCGTTTCTCTGCATTGCTTTATTTTATCCTGGATTTTTTTATCGTGATTCTTTCATTTGTAACTTAATTATTAGATATCGCTGTGAAAAGAAGAAGGATGGAAAAAAAAAAAGTATTTTGATGAATTCTTTTGCAGTGAATATTAGACGCCATATTTATTCTTGGCTGCGAGCGGCCTTTAACTGCGCGAATGCGAGAGAAGGAGAAGGAGGAGGGTGAGGTGTTATAAATTATAAGGCATTAAGGGAGGCTGCCCCGACTACGCTGGATGTGCTCGGCGGATGTGTGTGCAAGGGATGATTATACCTAATGGTGAAATATTACTTACCATACCAGTATTACTTGGACACGAGCGAGGTCGTGTTCTAATCTTGACAGGGTTTCCTACTTTTCGACCTCGTGTTACGAAGTACGAGAAAAAAAAGTCCCCGTTATAATATCTTCTTCCATAAACAAGGCTTTGCTCTGTTTTAGAAAAATGCAGACGAGACTATTCAGAGGTTCATTAGTTTAGGTGGCGCTTTTTAAAAATCCTGAACATGCGAATGTTCTAAAAATTTACTGTATTATCCAAATTTTGTACTGAGAATAGAGCAACACAGGAAAACTTATGCAAATTGTAGACGCGAGGACAAAGTTAGCATAAACATTTCAATAACTATTCCTTCGATAGAGGTTTTCCGAGAACTGAAACACAGGTGTAAATCAGTCGCGTTTAAAGTCACCCTCATTTCTTTCATCTCGAAGGCACTTTTCCATAAGCTCCTAATTTAAATAAAAAATGACCAGGGGGAATTGTATAACAAAGGACTTCTAAGAAAGAAAAATCATAGAACCTCGAGCAAGAGAAGAGTATGTAGAGATCGAAAATGACTCAAGACAACGTTCTAAGGATGACGAGAACTAACTATCAATCAAAAGTTATTCCATATTAGATCGAGGCAATGGAGGGTGTGTTAAAAAGGAAGAGGGTGCGAGGCAGTCGATTCGAACGTTTCGTCCAATTTTACAATTTTAGACTCGGCTCAATATTGCCACACCTCAGAAAGGATAGAGTGAGGGTGGTATCCACTACCAATAACCACGGCAAAGTAGTTAGGCCCGTTAGGTAATATCTATTGCCTCCGACGCCATTTTTCTTTCCTTCATAAAACATTCTGATTCTGTGGGTGCGGCTGCACGGACGCACGAGCACGACTCCCCCTCTGACAAGCTTACAAATTGCAAATTCTTAAGAGAATTTAGATCGATTACTAGTTCCATTGCGGTATTAATAGCTTCAGCGAGGAGAAAATCGACAGAATCTCGAAAAATTTTTTCAGAAATTGTACTCACGAATCCAAATGGCTCGACCAAAAGAAACTGGTAACAATTTTAGAAACTCACCTGAAACAAACGAAAAGGGTTTGATTAGTTATCAGTTTATTTAAATAAATTTTCGAAGGCATTAATGGGGTGTTTCAATTAGAGAAAAAGGAGTTAAAAACATGTTCAGCATTCTGAAACGCTGTTGATTGCAATCACATCGTAAATTCGTAACGTTCGTGTAAATTCATCCACTACACAAAGCCCGCCGAGTCCAGCATGTATTCCGTCAAACCTGGTTATTTATAGGTTAAGTAAGAGTCCCCACCCCCACCCATGGCGTCTCGTTCGCGATACGAATCGACCATTTTGTAAATCAGTTCCTCCATTTTGTCTTCATAAATCAAGAGATAGTGCTGGCGGAAAAAGGGAAGGGGAACGAGAGCGCTGATTATAATTAACGCGGCGAAAGGGTGTCGTAGACTCTCTCCTTCCCTTCTTCTCTCTGTCTATCTGTTTTTCTCTTTATCCTTCTTCCACTATTCACCTTCACTAATACGTCCATCCGTCCGTCGATCCTGCCAGGAAGAAGGGGGTGCAACGTTGAAATCACGCGATGCGAAATCAAAAGTCCTTTTTAAGTTATATCGCCTGTCTGTCTTCTTTTATTTCCTTCAGACTTATACATTTATTTTGAAATTTATTTATCGACTAGCAGAAATTCACCCGGTGTTGTCCGGGATTTTAGAAAAATTTCAAGAAAACTTTATAGAAATTTTAAAAGACTTTAGGAGATTTTAAGTGATCTTAGGGATCATTGTAAAGGATTTCAAGGAATTTGAAGGGATTTAAAAAAAATTCAAGAACTTTCTGGGACTTACCTAGTCCTTATTTAGAAAGATTTATATCAAAGTATATCTACATCTGAAGATTGAATTAAGCGCGACAGGTACTTTTAAACACTCGACTTTCCTTACTTTTGTCTCTATTAAATTTTCTTAATTATCGCGGAAAAAGTGTCTCACGTAGTAGACTTAACCGAACTAAATCTGACAGTTAAGAAAATTTGTACGAGTTTGAAAAATTTAGGGAATCTTCTCCACATGTTTTAAAAAGTTTGTATAAAAAAATAAATAGCGGATAATTTGTAACTGCGATAGCGACAAATAAGTGTCAAACTATTTCAGGAATCCTTTTTGAAACTACCCTGATTCGGCATCCTTTGGCGAAGCACAGCTTTGAATAATGGCTGACGTGTTAATTACAAAAGTTGAAAACAAAATCAGAATACTTGACGGAATTTAATTTGGATATCCTGTATCTGGATAGACGTTAATAATTCCTCATCAGAACCGTATTGCAAAAACTTAATATGAATGAATTTAAAAAAAGGCAATATTACGAGAAGGATGTGGTATCAATTTAAAGATATTTACTCCTGATAATCGGGTATCAATTTGAACGAGAGGAAGTAAATTACTTATAAACCGTTATTTGAGTAACAAAGAAAATAAGGATATTGAATTTACGTTCAATTTCAAGATTACTTTCTAATCGATTCTACAGAGGATCGTTAAAGTCCAGTGCTGTGTAGTCGCACAGTACCTGTACGACCGACGTATGTACAGTGTACACCGTGCGGGAGAGCAAACTTCATGAATTACTTGTATTAATTTAGTTGGGTGGCAGGGTGGCTGCTGCTGCAGCCGCTGCTTCTGCTGCCGCCGCCGCCGCCGCCGCTGCCAGTGCCGCGCTTCTAACGCTACTCTCCGCCCCTTACTATCGATTATTTGCTCGTGTGTTCTCTCAATTTTACAAGAACGAAGAATCGCCAAGACAAGTGCAAAGTTCCCCAGGGTCCTCTTGCGATAAGATACATTCAACAATGGCTCAAAAATGAATTTCCTTTCATTAAGAGAACCTTCTATTAAATCTAAAGAATATTCTGTTCTTTAGGCAGTCCAAGATCTCGTTCAGATTTGCCCATTTCTTTGAATGAGAAGAAATTAAATTCTCATGTAGAGACATAAAGAATTTTTCAATTTTACTATTCAGTTATTGTCTATTATCTTTTTTCTGAGTAAAATCCTATCTATCAAAAATATGTCACTAACTAACCTTTTTCAATTAGGATAGGGGATGTGAGTAAATATTTCAAGTTTCATATTCGCTTTTCTGGCAAAAAATAATTGGTCACACCACCTTGTCTAATTTGACGGAGATGGTGATATGTGCAGAAAAGATCAAGTTTCAAATTCTCTTTTCAAGAAAAAATTCCCAACTGACGAAGATATTTGATCACATCCCTCTTGGTCACACCAACTTGCTTAATTGGAAAGAGGTAGGGGATGTGATCAACAAATTATCCAACCAACAATCCTATTTGTCAGAAAATGTTTTGTCACACCCTACTTTTTAATTGGAAAGGGGTATGACTCCCCCCCTAAATCGATTAGTCACCTATTTGCATATGCAGATCAAAAAATTGAAATTGCTTGCATGCGTAATAGAACAGGCTTCCTGAAATTCAAGAAAGTTCGTAACTCGTTAATTTTGATGTAACGCTACGAGCATGAAGTAATTAGGCTAATGTGTTTATGGCTCTGATAGAAGTTTCAACTTTACCAACATGAATCGTGGAGTATTCATTTAGAGATATTCGTAGATTTTGAGTTTGGATGTTCGATAAATTAAAAACTTTAAGATAAACAGAGTAATCATTTATCAATAGGGACAGATTGATGATGACAGATTAAGATGGGTGGAAATAAAATTTAGTAGATTTTCCATCAGTACATAAACACTCGTTCTACAACATGTCGACAAAATCACATTTTGCGAACTTTCAAAGTTGAAATAGTGATTGAAGATATAAGTTTTAAAAATTTGAAGAGAATTCACTTTGCCAGGGAAAAATTGTTTGCGTCCTGATTGAAGAACTCAAATTTTTTAGGTGCACCCTACCCCGGATGCTACTTTGTTTTTATTCCGCGGTAGGACAAGCGTTTAAAATAAAAAAAACTGCAATCAGACAGCGTCTACCCCGTGTCCTGAAATAATAAATGACTAGCTGTGCTACCAAGCTAAACAATGTTTTTGAGCCTCTGAAATCTTCCTGAATCTTTTATTAAGCCCCAATGTTTTAACCCTTTCGCCATCGGGTCGTCCCTGTGCCACTTTCCCCGCTCTGCTTCGTCTTCCCGGCCTTAAATTGTGCACGTGTACACGCGTGATGTGCTAAAAAATTACCAGGACTCACCATTCGAAGTGTGGGTTATTATTAATTATTTATTTGCAAACAGAACAAATGCAAGCAAGAAAAACAAAATTTTTAAAGAATACTTGAGTAGGCCTTGAAGAACATTAAAACTTGACTTTTTTCCGTTATATTTAACAAATATTTGATCCAAACTTTCTGACATCCAATATTTCTGCACCTTCTGCGAAATCTTGTACATTTCTGAACTAAGTTTCAATTATATGTCTGAGTCTATGTGCGTGGAATAAATATTAAATTCGCTTAATATCTCGTTGCGAAATCATCGTCTGTAATCTTTATTAGAGAGACTCAATTGTGCTTTTATTGGCCGTAATTTAATATTGATCGACGATCGTAAAATTGCGTCAATGAATTTCGATTGTGTGCACAGGCCGGAAGAATATGAAAATGAAATGAAGCAAATAAACGCTTGGTCCAGAAGTGTTCAATCGGACAGAGGGTGTTTTGTAGAAAAGTGGTGAGTTTAGCGAAGAGGTGTCAAATTTGTCACCTTGTGACCAGTCATGATTTTAGCTTGACGTTTCGCTTTGGTCAACGTACCATAGAAAAGGCACCCTCGTCCTGGTCCTGTAGCCATGACGACCATTCACGGGGTGAAGGCAGAGGAGAGGTTTCGCAGCACAGGAAGAGGAAGAGGAAGAGGAGGAGGAGGACAAGGACGAGGTCAACGTGAAAGAGAGAGACGGCTCGAGTATTTGAGAGAGTAGAGGTTGGGGCTGTGTTACCTATGGTAACACGGTCACACGGCACTATCCTTTATCCGATACAATGCAGGCTAAATAGCACTGGTCATGGATTAGAGATCCGTCGCTCGTTTGAGGCAAACCACCCCTTTCAGTCTGCGAGCTGCTGCAACGTTCGAATCGATTACAATTTTAAGAGAACCTGTGTACAGATCCTGTGGTCCTTGTTATTTGAGAATAGGTTCCCTGTGGTGTGATGGGATGAAAAAGGCAACAAATGCGACAATTATTTTGTGCGTTCAATCAATAGCTTTTGTTCGCGATTTCTTTCAGTGTCAACGTTGCAGTAATTCGCTTGATTCAAAACCAAATTAACGAGCAGAGTTAAACAATTTTATTTTCCGATAAGTAAAGATTTGTATGATAGAAATTTTGATTGTCGATTCATTCGTTAAGCATTCTATTCTTTCGAGAGTTATCCGCTATGGAAACCACAACTTAATGAGAATATAAAAAAATAGATCCGTAGATAGATCGATCGAGCAACATAAAATGATCGATTATTGAATATGAATAATCATTAATAACCTCTAGGGCCCTTTATTGCGATGCCATCAATTCTCTTGTTATTATGATTATTCTTTATTTTTTAATTACGGTGAGTTTTATTGCAATCGAGTCATATATCTCCGTCAGGAACGTAGTTCGGAGTCAGGTGGGGTCTCGGCAGTGAAAGGGTGGTTTGGATCACGCGATCAAAACCGAGTAGCGGTATCAACCCTTCTGAAATCAAATTCAAACCCCTACGATTCTTCATCCTTTTCCCACCTCCCTTGGCCAGATGTATAATTACTCCCTCAGTTTTGTCCGTTTTCACATTCTGCTTTCATATTCATTTACTTCATGCCTCTTAGTTTATTTGGGAAAATAATTTCTAGTGAGAGACAATTTTTTATTGAATCTTGAACAGAGTAAATGCTCTATTATAAATTGAATTAATGTTCAGCGAGGTATTTCTGTCCCTCGTTATTTTTAATTCTCAGTCAAATAAAATTTTCTTATACAGAAATAAAGAAAGTATGTGAAATAAGATTTCCGATTGACGATGAAAGGTGGAAATTAGAGCCGTCAGTCACGATCATTGTTAAATTCTTCGCAATTTTCCCAGACAATTCTAACAGTTACACGTGACATCTTGTGCTGCTGAATATTTAGTACTTGATTGCTCTCTGCTTATAGCTTTTGCAAAAAATTTTGAGAAATTGGAGAAACACAATTTCTTGCGGGGCCACTTTGATATTAAAAATTTGTTACAAGCCAATTCATCAGTGTCAATGATCAAAAGGACAGAAGAACTAAATTAGGAGGGAAAAAGACATCCATAGCTAAAAAATGCATTTGCATCGATAATACTGATTCAACCAGCCGAGACAAACAAGAGTGAGGAGGAGAAATAGAGAGAGAAAAGCAAAGTGAACTGGTGTAGCTAGCCCCGGATATATTCCGAGGTAGTGGCATTTTGTAAATTAAATTTTAAATATTAAAAATAGCCGGCCACTCGCGTCTCCTCTGCCTCCGTTCCAATAATTTTATGAAAAATTGCAAGTTTCCTCCTCTTTCTCTCTCGAATAGCATGCATACTGCAGAATGCTTTTGATCGAATACACTGCCCAAAATGAAATATATCGCGATAAAACGTCGCTACCGTTTGCCCAAATCTTGTATTCTTTTTTAACGCGCAAATGGACTTCCTGAATTTACAATCATCAAATTTCCAGGCTTCAGACACAACTTTTATGAGGTCGAGGCAACCTTCTAAAAATGAGTTTTAAAATTGTATTGCACTTTCATTTTTAATCACATATCTTTTTCTAAAATTCGTATAATTAGTCTAAAAAATAATTACATTGTTGTATTTTTATATTCTATAAATGTGACGCACAATATAATATTTCCTTCAGTGACACCTTGTGCCCACTATAGATTAGTAGATTAGAATTTAGGTTATCTGTTACGTTATTTTTATGAGGGACGTTAAATAATATTCTGTAGAAACAGTGATTCATATACTTGTTCGTAAAACTTATCTATATTGCTCTACTTTGAAGGAAGTAAAATAAAGTTGGCTCACATCCAAGGGAATGTTTAAAAAATTATCTAATATATAAAGTTCAAGTCATTCCTAATCATAGAGAAAACAGAGAAAACCATGGATTAATAATAAAGTAAGATCTTAGAAGTAGATCAGCGTTACGAGAAAAGCGATCTATTGAGAAAGAAGTTTTCCACAAAAGCATGTAATGCAATTGGATCTTCTTTATAAGATCTTTAAACAAGTTTTTTAATACACGTTTAAAACTTTTCAGCGTCACATGACGCTATTTTTCTCATTTTCCTTTTCGTCTCGGCCAGAAATTTTTTCCCTCCGCGTTCCTTTTTCCTACGGTATATTGCACTTTCACCAATTTCACCCGAATTTCTTATACTTTCCATAACTTTTCAAACTTTTCACTAAAGAAAAGCTGGAATTGAAAGGAAAATATTGCACGGTTTCCTTTGAAATATACTTTCTACTTTATTTTTCTAAAGTTATGTCTAAGATGAAGAAAACTTCCGTCAACTTTTATTATTCTAATAATTATCAAGAAAATATGAAATTCTTTTGCAGCTTTGGGAAATATCAAATTCAGCATAACTCTTTTTTTTAAAGGGGAATTTTCATCTGATGAACGTCAAATGACACAAACTCTTGTGAGTAATACTTGCTTATATTTTTATGTGAAGTGATGACGAGCTATCATTGTCTTAATTTAGAGACATCGATCTGTACTTGTTTCGCGACCAATTCTAATTTTTATGTCGATGTATACACAGCGCCGAGGTAAGTATTAATTCCATCGGGATGTGTAGGTTCGTAAGGGGTTTTCTCGTCTTTTTCGCTTCGGGTTACCGAACTTTTTCCAACTCCCGCCTCGACTTGATAAATGATTCATGCGCTCCCTCCAGTCTCTCTGACGTAGGAAACCGGTAAACATTAATATATTATACTTTGTGTTATATTCATATATATTTTTAAATACGCATACTATGTTATGGCTCAGACTGCTATAGAGGGCCGCATTAATAAAAACATTAAAAGACTCCTCTTATTACAAAGAAAACAAAACAAAACAAAAGGAAATAAAATATTTTACACAAAAACTTTTTGAAATATTAATAAGAGAAGCAGACTGTGAGTTTTTATTGCTTTCTAGACGTAGCACCTTGACATAAAGTGACAGTCATATCTCCTTCATTAAACATGAAATTCACGTTGAATTATTAATAAGCGATGGAATATTTTCAGAAATAAATTTAATGCGAGGCGATTCCCGCGAGAGGATGGAATTTTTAGCCAGCTGTTTCCACTTTAGGAATTTCTTCATGAAGGAGGTCCCATAAATAATAAATGGAGATTCAGAAAAATGTGTTAACAGAAAATTGAAAGACCAAAAATACATATTTACTATGTCATTGTTTCCGAATTGGGATGGAGGTCTCTCTACAGGGAAAAATCGACAAATCACTTGCGACCTTTGACCGACGTGGACAAGCGACAAATAAAACATATTTTAAGATTTCCCAACGGATCCCTTGCGTGAATTCTTCACAAGGCCTGGTGAGAAGCGAGTGAGAGCTATTAAATATTAAAAAGTTAAAACCATTCCACGCCGCTCAAATATTAAGCGCCTAAAGAATCGCACTCCTTACTTATTAACGAAAAGAAAGAAAGGCGGATGGCGCCATCTCGATCAAGGGCGAAAGTGTAGTAAAGTGTATTATCTCCCGAGAATGTTCATAAAAATATATACTGCAATGGAAAAAAAATGATGTAAAATTATTCATATCGCGATAAATACGAGAATAAAAACTATATCTTCTCATTCATCGGTTTGTGTAACTTTAATTGGCATTTTATTGACTTTTGCATCACACATTCGAGCGACGCTATTTCTATTACATATAATGTTTCAAGGTTGACTGAATATGAATTTCAAACTATGCATAGCATTATCGTTCCCATTTATTTCAGTCCAAGCAATGTAGTCTATAATTCAAAATACATTTAATGCCAAGAATATTAAATACTGCAATAATTGAGTAGCGATGAAAGTAATATACGATCTTATGCGTGGAAAACAAGTTGTGACCAATACATGATGGGAAGGTGTATAATAAAGTTAATTATTTTTTTATACCTCTGCGTCAATGACATAACAGATTAAACAGGAAATTAGATGTTTAATATAAAATTATAATATTATCAAGAGAAAACATTTATTTTAGAATACTTGTACATTTTGATTGCCACTATCGACTTGGACGAATTATCGACAAAAAAAAAAACTACAATTTCAATGATTTTACTACTTCTAGCTCAGGCAGATCTTTTTTTTATACTTGTCAGAAATTGTTCACGATACAGAGGAGAAAATAGTTGGCGAAACGCATACAGAGTCTGTTCATTTTTAATCTGTGGTTGAGCTTAAGTCCTTATGCGTCGGAAATGGAAGGCATAATTTATTCGAGTGAGGCATAAAAGCGAGAAATGCTGCTAAGAAATAATTCAATTTTGCAGACCATTTTAATGTTATCGATTGGCGAAAGGGGTGATGAAATATTAAAACAGAAGAAGCGTGAAAAAGTTGAGATGTGCTTAATAAAATATCGTGTTTTCTACCTGAACTTTCAACTACAGTGCATGCACTATGTAAAAACCGCATCACGTGTAAAGCTAAAAACATATTGCATGCAAGACAATTTGATGTCCATATTAAATGATAACTACTTTCTATTTTTATATAAACCCCATTACTTTACATATAGAATAATGCAATATGTAATATATAATTAAATAGATAACATTAAACGAAAATAGACTTTTCTCTCAAGTTTTAAAGTCAATTTCGAATATTATAACTTATGCATTGGCTCTGAACCAAAAAAGTTCAATTTCCTTCCGTTGCAGTTATTCTTCAATCACTATTTCCCGCGAACAGTTGAAAATTTCATCATAAAAGCATTATAAAAATAATTTCCTCTCATCGGTTCACTTTAAAACCTCTTTTTCAACAATTGTGACCTCCTATTTTTGGAGTCACATTTTATTATTTATATCTGGAAAAGAATTCTCTTGAAAGCTAAACTCTAAGTTTATTTAAGATAAATCTAAATTTGAAGACTAAAAAGAAAGTGTTTGATTAATTATAAAATAAATGCTTAAAGTATTTTGAATCCAAAGCGTGAATAATCGCGAGAAACAATTTATCGTTATAAGAAGTTCAAGCAGGTTTTGGTTGAGAGACAAGCGAACAATTAAAATAATAAATCAACCTATATTTACGAATCCTCAAAGTGCTACGCGAAAATCAATAATCATATCCCTTGATCTGTACAGGAATGTCGCGAAGTAATCACAAATCATACACAGATACATCCCATATATAAAATAAATCAATCATAGGAGTCTATCCCCAATTTCAATAGCATAAGATGAGTCAATAAAATCATACGATTGCATAAAATGACATACAAAGCAAATTACGATCAATATTTGCAAATAGACCGAAAGTTGTAAGACCCAAACTTTCAGTCAATTGACAGGCAAATGAAGAACATATAAATTCATGGGCCATTACGCAATAAAATAATAGCCTTAACAATGCA
>JAUESH010000040.1:256573-271503 GCA_032275165.1 Synergus magnus
AAAATATTTATTATTGTGAGCGTGAAGTTGCGGAAAATAAATTTGCTCTTATGGTAATTACCACATGCCCTTAATTTACCTAGATAATTTCTAGGTGGCAAATTTAGATAAAACAGCTAGATATTTAGGCAATTTGGAATTACGAAATCCAGCGATACATCTAGCTGGGACAGCTAAACCATTTTTTTCAGTGTAACATCTAGATAATCAAAAAATTGAACTACAAATATATTCATCCTAAATATCTAGACATTCATTCTAAGCATATAAATATTCAGGCTAATTATCTCGTTTTCCAAACTTAGTACCTAGATATTTAGATTGAATATCTTAGATAGTTGGTCACCTATTTGAGTATCTAAGATATTCAGGCTGAATATCTAGATACTTAAACTGAATATCTTAGATGGCTGTCACATAGTTCACTATCCAAGATATTAAGGTAGAATATTCATTTTTCTCCGTGTAGCAAACTAACACGTGCGCGAATGGATATTTTTCAATATCTATTTTTTTTTTTCAATTTGATTGCCCCCACGCGTAGCTCGATTGCGACATCCAGGGAGAAATTCGGCTAATTCACGCGCTTTAATCGTTCACTGATTTGACGCGCACATGAAAAACGGCCGCCGATAAATTTTGACACTATTCTGTCCATTGCATTGCAATAATACTGGACCATATATTAGAAGGGTTGTGGAACGGGTTTGTCACGGGAATGAGTGGACGGAAAGGGGGTGGCGCGGGGCTGCTTTCGTATAGTTTGTTTGGTAACATATTACGAATTAATACCAACTGCTCCGGTGAAATATTACTGCAAAACACTGAGCGTTATTTCGCTTGGCGAACAAATTGTTACGTTCGAATTTCTTTTCAATTTATTTGCCAACCGGGGAAATGGTTGGAATATCAGTTCACCACTTCGATTCCTGCGCCCTCTACTTATTCAAACCACCAATTTTTACAAAGTGTATTTTTAATTGTATACCACTTTTTCATCGGGGATTTCTATTCAGACCTCGATAAAAATGCATTGCCTCAGATTTAATTCCCTTTTTGCGTCAGAGTTAATTTGATTTTTATTTGCATAATATAATAAAACTCGTATTGTTGTTTTTATTCGATTTTTTATATTCTATAATATTTTTATCCTCGGGAAGATTATAATGAAAAATAAAAATATTCTCTGAACTTTATATAAGTCTAGAGCGTGCGGAATGAAATTATTAAAATATTAATGTGTTTTATATTGACAAAGATTGATCGATGTTTCCGATGGCTGAATTTATAGAAATTGGAAGTGGAAGCGAAATATTTGATATATTCGTATTGAGTTATTCTGTAACTGGTCTATTTAAATTATTTTTCCACTGGCAATTGAATCAGGCCAGCTGCTCGAAGCATTCGACTACTTATAAAAATATTCAAAGCTATGTATAAAAATAATTTATGACGCAAGTCAGCCCCAATTATTAATAGAAAACAGGAATATGAATAAACTATTAAACTTGGAGACTTTTAAGCAAACTTATATATTCTAAAGAAATTAAGAAGTTATAGATAGCATAAGAAAATTTAATCAGAATCGTCAATTAATCATTTTTCTACAAAATTGACTATAATTTAAAGATTTTAACTTGAAAATATTAAAATTTAATTACTTAATAAGTTTGCCCTTTCTTAAAATGAACATTTTAAAATTTTATTTTGAGAAAATTGACATTTTTTATGCAAGAGGCGTGTATCTAACTTTCATATCCATTTTCTCGTAAAAATGCTTTCAACCCTCCGTTAATTTCTCGTGTTTATTATTCGGGACGGAAAATTCGCTTGCACTTGCATTTGGTATTGATAATATTTGTCGATGGATCTCTAAAAGGATTTTTACGATGAAAAAGTCGAAAAACATTTATATTTAACCCATCGATCAGCTGTACTGAAAAGTATTGTGAATGAAATCACTGTTTAATGAATTTAAAACAACTTAACCTCAAGACTGTAAAATGAAAAAATAATTAATTTATCGCCCATACAATTGTTAATTGTAATATTGGTATTCGTATCATGAAAAATTTTGTTAATATCGAATACGTTCTGTATAAATTATGAACTTGATTTCCAATGCCTCTGCATTTTCGCGTCAGCAAGCATGTCATATGCCAATTAACTGCTGCCATTTTCAACTGGAAATAACTTACTATTTTAGTTATCACTATTAACAGCGTCGGCAAAATTGTACAAGCTACAATTACGGAGATTCTATTTCTCTACCGGGATATTATCATAAAATCTACTTTGAAAGTACAAAAATCTTAATTTTCCTAATAAAATTAATACAAAATAGTCTAATTATAATTTCATTGAGCGAATCAATACCGAAAGAGGAGTGCAGTTTTAAATTTCTTTTTATAAACTACACAAGGGCCATAAAATGTCACCCCGATGACTCTTTCGATTGTATATGAAATTATTAATTAATGTGTCGCTCGATGAACTAATTTTCATGTCTGATATTTTAGCCAATTATTAAATGTAATTATTTTCGCACTGCTCCGTTTTAATACACCGTCCAGTGACCACGATGGGTATGGTGTGGGGCGAGGGCATCCAAAGTTGGTTTGGGCGTTGGGGGAAGGGGGCATCTCCCGATGAAAAGTGACAATTTGCTGTTGACCTGTGACTGTGTGCGTAGATCAGTAGGTGCGTGTATCGCTGCATTTTTTAAAAGCCATAAAAATGATTATGCTACGACGGAAGCTCGATTATTTCAGCGAAACAATGATATTTAAGCACCAACGATAATTCAATTTGATTCGATGGCTTAATTCGGCAATGGCCAATGTCCCCAATTACTCAGGAAGTTATAAAAAAAATAAACGGTCACGCTCGTTAAAAAATTTACTTTTTTTATGTTTCCCTCTTTTTCAAACCTCGAAATTATTTCCCTTAGCTTCAAAATTCAATTTCAACTTGGTTGAATGCATTTCATTATGTAATTTTGTCTAAATGATAGATATTTTTAAAAATATTTCAATTTGTTGCGCATCATAAGATGTGATACGATATCATATCATGTAATCTTACTCAGTATTTTTCTTAAATGCATAAAGCACGAGAGAAGTTTCATTAAAGTAAACAAAGCCTGGCAAATCTCAATATGATTTATGAGTGAGGAAAAGTTGAAATTCTTGTTTTTAAAAAGGACCTGAGGCGTTATCAAGTCTATAATGCTTATTCATACTCTCTTTGTCTCTTTTTCTTAAATTTATTCTTTAATAATCACATGGAAAGTTTTTTTTGTGAGCCTCGAGTTTTATATTGCTACCGTCATCCTCTTCCCCTCCCCCCCCTTCCCCTTCTCTTGTCCAACTGCGTTTGCAATGGTAATTCGTAACACAGGACAAAAAGGAGTTGGGGGTAGACTAAAATGAGGAGAGGGTTTGAAATAAAAAGGGGTGAGGGAGCCATCGATCAACCTGTTTACTGGTTTTTCAACGGCCACTCGTGTGGATATTTGTAATTACAGAACGAGGCTAGCCGCGGTTTTTATTCAGCCAATTGTCAGGACGATTTTTAATTTCGAGTAATGAAGCTCCGACCTCGTTATTGATTTGGCCTTTTGTTGATATTCGTTATTAATTTTTAATCGCCGGTTTATTCGGAACTTGTAGCCACTTGACGATTCTTTGTGTGGTGTATTGATTATTCAGAATTTTTATTGTTCTCCACGCATTTAAAAAGTAACTTTAGTTTTCAAAATATGAATTTTTTAAATCCAATCATCATACTAAAAACAAAAAATATTCCTTCGGCAAAAAATTTGATACTAGAGGATGGAAAGATTTAGTGTTGTACCTTTCGACATTTGTTTTCTCTAATCTTGTTTCTGACTCGAAATAAATTTCGAGTCAATATTAGTCTGGGGAAATCTTTGATTCGTGAATTGCAATTTGTCGACGTATCAATACGAAATCAAAAGCAAGATAAACGGTTGGCTCGCCAATCCCATGCATATTAATTTTTAAGCCACGTTTGCAAAAAAAAATTGACAGAAAGAGTGAGAAAGGAGGTAGGGGTGGGATCGGAAAGAGAGAAGCGGACAAACAGCTGTATTGGAACCGCAGTGGGAAACGAAGCGAGCGATGATTTTTCGATCAGCGCAAAATCGCTTGTAAAAACAGAAAGCAATTAAAAAATTAATGCCTCGCAAGCCATACTGCAATCGCTGCGGCTACAGTATCCTGAAAAAATAGAGCCACGCTCGATCCCCGAATATCTGAACTTAGATTTAAATTTAAATTGCAGTATTATTAAATTATAGGATAGCATCTATTAAAATGTTATGTATATGGGCATATCCATGAAAAGTGTCATTTTTCTGTCACCATGATTTTATAGGTGAACCTACACTTAAAATACAAGTTATATTGCATGAAAAGTTACAGTAATTGAAGAAACCCGCATGAAAAGATATAACATATAATAGTTCGACCAAATCCGAAAAATATACCTGTATAATATTTGTCACCAGCTACAAATTGAATGCTTTGTATGCTCACAACTTTTCTGCACAATGTTTGCAAATTCTAAAAAAAAATCAGTTTGATTTGAACATTTGAAGGTGATAAAGTGCGCGCAACTACCTAGGTAAAAAATCTTTTGATTTTTTATTAGGTTTAGGTGTCCCGCAGACACCACATAAAGGAAAAAGATGTGCTTCTAAAATTATAGAACTATCACATATTTAAATTTTCCATTCATAAAATATTATTCTTTCAATTAAATTTATCGACTTATTAATTTAAATATTTTGTGCAAACTACGCGCATGGGCAAAGATATTGACCAAGCTAAAAAATGAATTTCTATATGTATTTAGAATGTGGGAAAAAAGTTTGCAATGTGTGCCTTAAAAATGGTTTTGGAAGTTTTTTTTTAGACAGAAAATGACACTGCGTGACGGAAATGCCGATATATGTAGTTTGGAATTAAGCTATAATAAAGTTGATGCGCGGAAACGTCAGATAAAATAAAAAAAAAAGTACAAAAAAATAATTAAACTGGTTTGAAGAAATATCAGCATAGACATTTGAAGTAATTACATCAGTTATGGCATAAAATATAGACATTTAGCTTTCCCCAAAAAAATCTCGTCCTTCTATAAGACGTTTACATTAAAAGATGAATAGTGACGTCATACTATTTCCTCTATGTATCGATTCATGACCTGAAAACGGAATCTTGATCTTATAAACTATTTATTGTGATTATACATACCAAGTACATCCTGTCTCGAAGTAATAAAGCACAAATGTTATCGTATTTAATTCGATAATTTATTACGCCACTCGCAAGTTATATAAATTTTTTATTTAATTTTTTTGTAAAGCTTTGTCTTACTTGATACTTGATATTTAATTATTTCTTGAAGAAATGCAGAGTTTTTTAAAAGATCGTGAATGAGTGCAGACAGCATTTAAATTTTAATTTACCACACGAAGGCCTCATTTAGGGGCAAGTTGTCAGACGTGTTAATCAAAGAGAGCGAAATACTTGTGAGATCTTTTGTGGCGGCAACTGTTTTTCCGGCACATGCAAAAAAATGAGCCCAATTTCGGTGGAGGAACAATATAGAGCGGAGGTCATCGGGGATGTAGAGGGTGGCTATGCGAAAAGGGTAGAATCTCAGCCTCAAGTGTTTCACTTTGATGTGCGACCTGCCCCAAACTCGACTTCACCACCCCCAAGTGGTAGTCGGCTTCAAAGAAGAAAACTGCTATATACTTCGAGCGCGCTAACTTTCCTTCTGGGGCGACTGGAGAGAAAAAGGAGAAAGAACCCTACTATAAGCAAAAAGAAAGAACCCGAATAAAAATAACAAAACGGACTCCTAAAGAGTCTCGAAAATTGTACTCGATGGGAAACGATTTCAATTCACTTTCTCAAAATTGCCACTTGCAAAAATGAGATATAACCCAGTTTTTTTCTCGAGCTAGCTTAACATTTATTATCAGAGGAATCCCTCTTTTAATGCTCGTTTTTAATCTATTCTTAAAGATCTTTTAATATGAATTAATAGCAACGAATTTTTAGAAAAGAAATTTTTTGTAATTTGAATGGCTTTTCCTGCATGTTTATTATTTCCGCTGGGATGCTTTCCCTGATAGATTGGAAGATCTGCGGAAATTCTCGGCTGATTAATTTTTACCACTACGCTAATAGCCTATGATTCGTATAACTTGCCCGTGTACCGAGAGGGGTGGCTTTTCCGGACTATTCTACACACAATTTCGTGTTTAATATCCGAAATAACTGGACTTCCGACATTTCTATCTCTTCCTCATTTTCCCATCTCTCTTTCAACCCCGTTTATGCTCATGTGCAGGTGTGGGAACCAAGTTATACTACACTCGAATCGTACCACAAAACCCAAATTTATACCTACACCACAAAAATTTAATTCCCATTTTGTTTACAATTAAAAGAGAAAAACTCCCTTAAAAATGTTAACATTAAAAAAACATTAAACTCTTTCTTGTCCTAAGAAAGACTTGCGGGTTTTTAAAAATAAAGTTTATCAATAAAATACGATGAATTCGAAAAATATTGAGTTGTCTTCACGAAGCGCGCAATGTACCTATATGAAATGAACTGAATCCCATTTGTTGCTGATAATTCTCTAACAGGGTGAAGCGTTGCTCACGATGCCCAATTTCTGGACAATTAGTAGCTCTGATCGAATGAGGGATCGATTTTTGGGCTATTTACCTAGACTCTCTTGACCGCAGACTCATCGATTACATAGACAGAGATGTACCTAGTCCTAGACCGGTTCACAGAGATACCGGTCACTAATGCTCTGGAATAGATTAATTTTGACCAATAGGAGAACGTCGATCGAACAGCCTGAAGCGCAGCGCATTACTCAATTATTTACGCTTCATTAAGTATATATCCAATGCCACCGAGTGTACGTTCGGGGTGTACTGCAGGGATAGAAGTGTGTATGACTGTATGTAGGGAGCTCCCACCCTCACGCACGAGCGTGTAGGTAAGCGGCTACGGGTCTAACTTAATTATTCGAGAAATTCACCGATCCATTCCTGAACCCTCTCTCTGGACCCCTCTGCCTCCCGGCTCCGCACCCTCTTCATATGTCTCTCGCCCTCTTACCCTCCCTCATTCTCCATTTTACCCTCTTCCTTCTCTTGTGCCCATCCTCCCAATGCAGGCTGGACCATAGACATCGATCGCAAACCTCTTCATGATAGTAAAGTGTTGGTTCGATCGTCCAACTTGTTTACTGATCAAAGATTAAGTTACTCCGCATTTTGCGTTTGCAAACTCATTTTTTTCACCGAGATTTGCACTATGAGAAAAACTTATGATTTTATTTTGTTAACAAGGAGCAGTTTTCCTGATTGTATAAATAGTATGACTGAAAAGTTCTGAACGTTCAAATGAACGAATTTTTGTATTGATTTATTTTAAACTAGAAACAGTTTTAAAATATTAATTCATTTGCATTGAAAATAATTCTCTATGAAAGAAATTTGTAATGTGTATTGTTATTTTTAGTTGGAACAATATTTTTGGATAAAAAAGAATTGGGAAAAAGTATTTCGTTCATTTGAACGTTCAGAACTTCTGGTACATTAAATAGTCGTTATTATTCGCGGTGCAAAAATTTTGATGGGGTTCTGGCCAGTTGGCCCTAGTTCTAGTGTGGCCCTAATCTGAAAAACTGGCAAGGACCCCATAAGGCACGTCACGCTCTCACTGGGAAATTCCCCACGTAGGGAAAACTCGTCAACACCCAATCAATATTAAAAACCACTCTGGATTAATTATTTGCAATATTTGATTACTTAACTTGTTAATTTTATTAAAAAAAATCCTATTATAAAAAAGAAGTACATACTTTAGAATCGAGGTCAGAGCTGCCAACTGAATTCTAAAAAGTTTCAAGATTTTGAAGTAATTTGAAAACATAAAAAATGTTTTTGAATTCTTTAAAATCTGTTAAATCTCTTGAAATGTGCTGAAATTTGGTGAAGTCCCTTGAAACCTTGTGAAATATTTTGAAATTCTTTGAGATTACTTAAAACAACTCTTGCAATCTTTTGAAAAATCTCTTTCAATTTCTAGTTATTAAAAATTATGAAAGAAAATATCATAAAATATAATTTAATAATAATTTTCGGGAAAAGATGTTTAAAGTTCATAGAAATATATCCATGTTTGTCAACAATATGTATATATTAGTTAATTGTCTAATGTATAAATATAACCATCTTTTATATTTTCAAATACGGGTTCTTCAAGATCTAGAAATGAATTGCCATAAGTACATTTATAAACACAACTTCGAAATTAAATGTTGAAATATTTACCGTGGAAACGAAATTACAATCGATGTGGCTTCAGTAGTAACAGCCATTCTGGTGCGGCAGGCTGACCTTATCAGATTTGAGTCGCTTTCTCAATCATACTGAATTTTGTTTTCATGTTTTATATTTGATAATATCATTGAATATAAAATTATTCACATAATTAAAATGAATTTAAATAAGAAATTTATAAATGAAATTATGAAATTTCATTCTTTGAAATCAACCACTTAACAGTTTAATCTATTTTAAAATTCTCATTTAAATTTATGTAATTCAACACTTAGAGAAGATTGCGAGCATTTCATTTAAAAAGACTTTAATCGTCCCGAATTTCCATTCTAATAAATGAACTCAGCAGTAGAAACTTGATTAAATTAGATGTAATTTTTATTCTATGTTCAGACAAAAAACTGGTATAAATATGTTGCCTATCTGAAGTCCATTAAATCAGAACCTTTCGTCAATTCCATTGGATTATAATAACCTGAGCAATGGCTACTGGTCTCCATCTGATCGATAGCCTCGCATAATAAAGCAACCATAATGGGGCTATATTGTATATGCAAAATGGTTCTCGATGCATAAAAAAATCGCCGGAGATTTAACATGTCGTTAATCGATCTCGATTTCTAGGCAATTAGTGGCATCCACCATGACAGGTGATATTATAAATAAGAGAGTTCCTCGTTTTTTCGCGTCGTCAAAACATTTCTTATATATATATTATTCGTGGAATGAAAGAGCTCCCTTAAAAATATAATAGCTTCCATAAGTCGCAAAAAACGTTAAGTAGTTTACAACTGATTTGATATCAAAATTACGGCGATAAATTGCAATGACCCTGAGCTAGGGTCTAATCTAGACCCTAGATATGTAAATGACACGGATTAATTCCTCGTTACTTTTTTGTCCAATGAAATGTTTAAATCACTGGCGAATCAAGACACGCGCGATTTTTATGTTTTCCTTCTTATAATTTCAATTCATTCACCTGCGTCAGTTCTTCAACAAAAATCTTGAAAGAAACAGAATAATAGCAATCAATTAATTTTCTTTGCATTAAAAGTGAATGCAAGTAAATGCTTCAATTGAGTCTCAATCTAGAAAAATGCTTCGCACTCTTTAGGGAAAAATTCAATCTCGTGAAATAATCCCAAGTTCCGCGAGAAATCTGTAGATATATCTATACTATCGAGCTCGTAAATCTTCGGGCTCATGGCGCCGCACGTTGCATAAAGGCAGCCCACAATTTTCATCCTTTTCGCGCATATTGTTTTTGACTTCCGGTCGATATATAAGCAATTCCGCCCACCGTCGTCGGCGACTTTATCTGCCGGGCGGATCAGAACCTTCGGTTCGAGGCCCCCATAATCCTGTTCCTACTCTTCGACTCGGAGAAATATTATTTAAGTGCTTCCTGGCATATAAATAGTCCATACGATGATAATTAAAGTCTGTACGTCCTTATCGACTGGCGATCTATCCGCTGAATGGCGCGATACGTTTCTTCTCTCTTCCCTCGTTCCTGACGCATCCCCTGGCCCCGCGCGAATCGTTCTCATTTAAATAAGTGTTCGCCTAGGTCGAAGCAAAGCCAGATACCGCATATGTCGGTCGAAAAACAAAGCTTCCTCAGTGTTCCGCCATTTTTGATAAATGTAGCACGAACTTTCGATTAAGGTCAGTCTCGGATCTCGCTCGTCACTTCTTTTCTCTCCTGCTTTATGGCCGATTAATGATGAATACATTTCGTGGATGGAGAACTCTAGTAAAAAGGAACTCGAGGCGTACTTTATAACTCAATATGACTTTTTATTAAAAATTCACTCTTAAAATTAATTTAAGTTTCACATAATTTGTTAAATTTAAGTTTTAATGTGTTAATCTAACAATATTATTATAAATTGGTCATTTTCTAATTTAGTAACTTAGTAACGAGCGGAATATCATAAATTTATAAATAATTTGGCACTCTTTCGTTCCATAAATAATCATTGCTACTTTCTCTTACATTGTTTCTATATGGAATCAGTATTGATTTATTAATTATAAAATCTAAATATGATTCTTAATATCTAAAGCTATTATTTATATTATAAACTGATGTGGTTAATTATAAATACTAATCTTTTCCTTTCCTTTGTTTCAGGTGAGTACCTTGATGCTATTATCGCCTTGAGTTGCCATTGTGCCAAACGCAAATTTAACATCGTGAGTAATGTTTGACCTGATTCTCATTTTATTATAGCAAAACAAAATTATCCCACATTTAAGTGAGGGATATAATTTATCATCTATTTTAATGAAAAACAAATTTTGCTCGTTTTATTACTTTTGTCTCGTAAAGATATAATTTCGAGAAAGATGGTTCTATTGCTTTTAATATAAAAGTTTAAAATATATTACCGAATATATTGAGTAAAACAATTTATTAATAGCCTAGATGATTCACGTGATGGCTCAATCTCTATTAACAAATTAGTTAAATGGAGTAATCATCGAATCTCTGGCAATAAAAAGTTCAATTATGTATTGGAATTTTAGAAGAGAAAATATGATATACCAGTGTGGAAATTTAGAGTTGGCCCCCAAGGGACCTTATGTAGTTTTCCCCTTTACTATGTTTGCCTCACGATGGCAAACTATGAAGGGCCAACATAGTTTTAGCATTCTCGCCTTCCATAGAGTTCTTCATATATGAAGGATCACGGGGAAAAACAATCATTGTCACTTTTAAAAAAATGAGATAAGAGCTTATTACTTATTACTTACAGCTAATTACTGATAGATTCAAATTTTTTCTATTTTGTATTGTTAAATAAGGAGTTTAGTGACCCTTCATACTCTATAAATTGAATCAGTGGAAGTTCACTGAGAATCAGTGAAAAGACACTAAAATTTTCAGTAATCGTCACTAAACTACTGAAAATTTCAGTGACTTTTCACTGATTTTCAGCAAATTTTTCACTGATTAAAATCGTGAGAAAAGAGTCACTGAGAATCAGTGAAATTTCACTGATTTTTCACTGATTCAAGTTTGGAGAGTATAGTTTCCTACATAGGATTTTTTAATAGGGGAATTTTGAGCTTTGATTGGTAGCATCCTTACTTAATATGTACCTCGAGGCGCGGTATCGCAATTAATATAAAATATATAAATATAAAAGCGGCACATTCTCGGACCTTCATCAAAAAGAAAATTATTATTGTTTTACTCATTATGCCACTACTCTAGAAACATTTATTATCTTTTCCTTGCAATTCTTTTTTTCATACATTCTTTTAAAAATACCATTGTATTGATTTTCAAGTTTTAAAAAGCTTACTATATCCCACAATATCACTCGTAATTTTTTAAAAGCAAAGTGCTTTTTCTAGACTAAATTGTAAATTAATTATTGAACAGAAATCTGAATCCTGTTTCCCAGCAAGCGAGTATTTTAATTTCCGGTCATTTATAGTATTGCACAAACGGGGATTAATGTTTATTTATGTTCATTGTCATACCGTAAATCGTGCTTTTTCCATGAATTGTGTATTTTCATTTTAAATAATATAGTTAGTCGCGAATCAAGTAAAGCATTTTGTGTGTTTTATTTAGCTGAGCGCGCAACTTGGACATCGATTTCAATTTATCAGTGAATCGATAAATATCCAAATTACATGACAGCGATTCTGACCAGAATTGCAGAACTTGATCAATGTTTCATTGGTCGAATAAATTTATTTTAAATATGTATGTAGGGAGAAATTAACTAATTAGAGGTTAATTCAAAATGACTCGATCGCCGCATTGAACCCCCCCTCCCCCCTGTCTCATCCCCTTCGGTGGTAGACGAGTAAATTATCACGAGAAATATTGGAAAGTTTGGAAACTTCTTTATTGAATTTGTTTAGAAACTAAATGAAAAAAATTAAAATTGAGAAATTTGATTGATAGGAGACTGCGTGAGTTGGAAAGGCTTAATTTTTGAACGTGTTGAACGTGTTGAACGAAAGGTCTGAATTGGAAAAAGGGATGATTTTGACAAAGGCGTTCGCACTACGATAAAAATCAAAGGTTTCGCAAACGAGACAATTTATATTGAAGCAAAATCCAATGAAATATAGAAAAGCACACAACGTTCTATGGGATATCGGAGACACAAAAGAGAAAGGTTCGGAGCTTTGACCGACCAAACTAGTGGAAAACTTTTGATTGGACAATTCATCAAAAACAGACCATTTCCGTATCGCTAGGGCAACCCCATTTTTTATTGCAAGCATAACAACCCCTATCTCTCGTATTTTCACACGTCAACCTAAAGATCGAAGAAGAATTTCAATTTGGAGAAAGAGAGAAGAGAGGGCAACATCGAACCTCTGAAAATATTATTTTTAAGTAACAGGTTATTCTTAATTTTGTATGTTAATTCGTAGGATTTGAAGAATTTTTTTCAAATCGAAGCTTCCAATATATATATCAAAATCTATTCTTGCGAAAACCTGCTATGTTCCTCAATTAATCAACTCCTCTGATATCTAAGAATTTCGTTTGAAATAATTGAATTCATATCGCTAGCAGCCCCACTAATGATTCATTTGAATTTTCAATCAAAGGCATTATAAATTCGCATTTACTTGTTATTGTTGCCGTTTATTGGAAATATTAATTAAGAAAAGTAAAACTAATTAAGCTCCTAATTAAGATTTCTTAAAAAAAAAAAAAACAATATGGCCTGTCTCTAGGAATTTGAGGGGACTTTGACGATTTTTAAGTGATTTTTACATAATTCAAAAGATTTTTAGAATTTGTAAAAGATTTCGTAGAATTTTAAGGGATTTCGAGAGTTTTCGTGAAATTTTAAGAGGTTTCAAGGAATTTTAAGAAATTTTAAGTTTTTTTTTTTTTAAATATTATTGTGGAATTTCAATGTACCAGAAGTTTTGAACGTTCAAATGAGCGAAATTTTTTTTCCCAATTCTATTTTATCTAGAAATATTGTTCCAACTAAAAATAACAATAGACATTACAATTTTCTTTCATACAGAATTATTTTCAATGCGAATGAATTAACAACTTAAAACTATTTCTAGTTTAAAATATAATTACTACAAAACTTCGTTCATATGAACGTTCAGAACTTTTCAATCATGAATTTCAATAAAAATCAAATTTACTTGTTGTTGCCGTTTATTGGAAATGTCGTTAATTAATAAAAGTAAAACTAATTAAGTTCATAATTAAGATTTCTTCAAAAAAGACAATATAGCCCGTATTACTTAAGAATCTGAAAGAAAAAAGCTTGTAAATAAAATACTTACATGAAAGAGGCTTGGCACTATATTTAGAATAGGAAAAAAATGGAATGGAAAAAGAGATGCAAACGAAGCAGAGAATCAAAGAGAGAGGTTGTGCCGCGCCGCGCCGCGCCGCCTTGGTTTAATAAGAAGCTATAGTCCCAGCATTATGTTACGATATATCCGTGAGATGAGAAGCTGCAATATTAATACATCTCATGAAATATTCGTTGCCATCTTGCCATTCATCTCGTTCTCGCACTACGTGCATTATATAGGAGAGGGTGGCTGGTAGGCAGTCTTCTAGTTCCAAGGATGAGGGGGGCTGGCACCGACGGGAAGGTGGTTGGTTGGGGATGTGAGCTAACCTACATTTTACGCTACATTTGAAAACGTCTTTCGTAATTTAACGTCCTGTAGGCAAGCTTGGCTGTACTTTAAACGAATATTGTAAGGTAGACTATACAACTATTTCTTCAAACTTTCAACTAATATGTACTATTCATTTTAAATCACTTTGCTATCTATCACTCCCTTAAATCCCTTCGCTATCTCCCTCAAAATCGTTGAAAATCTCTTGAAACCTTTAGAAGCCCCTTAAAATCTAGAATACCTAGAAATTCTTCATAATTACTCTCTCAATCTGAATTAGTAAGAAGTTACTAATGAAATAATGCCGATTCCTTTACTAATTCACTTTAGTAAGAATTTTTACTATCAATTAGTTAAAAACTACTAATTCATTTAGGAAGGGTAACTAAATCAATTAGTAATTTTTTTTTACTATGAATTAGTAGTTTTTAACTAATCCCTCTTTAAAAAAGTGGTTTAATGAAATGTCTCGAAAATCTCGCATACATTGTTATTACAAACCTGATTGGCTTTTGAATGATTTGAAGTTGTAAGAAGAAAAACAAAATATGTCGAAAACATTCGAAATTCTTTAAAATTCGTTAAAATTTCGTAAAATTCCTAGATAGTGAAATCTTTTGAAATTCATCAAAAATCTTCAAAATCATAAATCTCTTGGAATCCTTAAAAATTTTTAAACAAACTTCGAAGTCTTTTTAAATTCTACAAAATCTTTTGAAAATCAGACAAATCTTTTGAAATTCCTCAATAAAGTTCCTTGAAAAACTCTAAAATACTTTAAATCCCATAAAATATTTTAAAAGTCATACAAATCTTTTGAAATCCGTTCAAATTCGTGAAAATCTCTTAAAATTCCTAGAAACTTGTTGAAATTCTTTAAAATTCT